>JAJPUD010009985.1:0-67667 GCA_023553655.1 Myrmecobius fasciatus | reverse complement strand
GGGGGGAAAATTTGTAACAGAAAGCTTTGTAAGGGTTAATGTTTAGGAATTACCCATACATATGTTTTGCAAATAAAAAGTATTAATAAAAAATAAAATGAAATAAAATTGAGTCATCCATGTGCAGGATCAAATTTTATTATGTCATATGTCAAATTATAATATGTCATATTATATGAATTATATTATATTACTGTTGAAATCTTGATCACAATTTCTATTCTTATAATGAATCAGATTCCCAAGTAAGATTATCTCTTTGCTTCAGGGTCACAGGTGTGACAAAGGAAACAAAAGCATTTTTCCAATTCTCATGTCAGAGTGGTCTTCTCATACAAAATGGCACTATTAAGATCTCATTATACATTTTATATCATCTGACTATAAATGCCCAAGATTAATTTAATAAATTAGCATCTATTAAATTAAACAAAGGAATATTTATTGGGAAGATAAATCAAGAATAGAAATACAATAAGTTTTTTTTTTCCTTAACACATGGAAATATACTCTCTCCTATATCTCTAAAATACATAAGGAATAATGGTGTCAAAGTTAAAGGAATTTCTTTAAAGCATTTTTCTGAACCTATTTTAGAATATGACATAGTTAGTGGAATAAATACCCGAGTTTGTTATGGATCTGATAGTGTCTTGTCAAGTAGCAAACTATAACCTGATCTCCTGTCACTGGATTTGCAGTTGCTTCTTCTGAGCTCTGAATCACCACAAGGACATGCCTATTTATTATATGATTTCATCTAAAAACAAATATATATATATATCTATCTATATATATATATATATATATGTAGTTTCCACTCAAGTGGAGAGATAAGTAACTAGAAATAGTAGTCCATTGCTGCTACTGTTAATATATCTCACAGCAACAGCATAAGGTGCTTCATATAAGCTTCCAAGAAGAGATGGCCCAAGTACCATCTCCAAACTACAAGTTTGCAGTAATCCATGCAACACCTGATTTGAACAACACTGGGAAGGAAAGAAAAGGAAAAAAATTGTCTGGTAATTTCATTTTGAGGGTATTCTAATTTTTTGTAAGAAATTTTCAAATGGCTTGATATCTGGAGGCTCATATTCCCAACCCTATAATTTCATACATTAGAGGCTCCAGAATAATCTTCATTTAAAATGATAGAAGACCTGCTAGAGCCGAAGATTGAGGCCTGTTTTTTTTTTTTTCAAAGATTATATGTAGAGATTAAAGGGAAAAGGCCCAAGGTCTTCCTTCTCATGTTGTGTGCCATCAGCTACAGAATCAAAGACAATAAAAGAGATTAAGATTTGAGAGAAAACCAAACAATGCTTAGGTTTTGAATGACTAATATATTTTTTTTTTATCGGCACCTAGAAATCTGGCTATGCAGTCAAATCAAAGTCACTTTGCTAGCTAGTACTGATCTGGAACTAACACTTAAGACACAACTACCAATTCACTACTATTTCCTGTTTCAAGATAACCTGTACTAATTGGAAAAATCAGAAAGCTTCCACAACTGAGATTTACTTCTCTGTGCATTGCAGAGGCAGCAGGAAAAAAATGAAATGCCTATGGTTACTGTTTTAACGATGTAGAAAAGGAAAAAAAGTGGAGAAATGGATACTGATCATCAAGGTTTCAAATTGAGATTCAGAAGGTGAGATGGGAACTGATTTCCTGCCAAACCATATTCTGAAACAGAGTGGTAGTTTTCATGTGGGAAATTTTAATGAAATTAGTTTGCAATTAATGTAGTCAGAATGACATTTTTCTTTATTTGTACATGAAGAAAAAATTGAAATCCATAATTGATGACTTTTTATTAACAGCTTTTGCATTAAAGGAGTGGATTTGCCATGGAGATTGAGAGAAATAAACTAAAAAAACCCAGCAAGTTGTAAAAACAATAGTCAAAAAACCAAGTGCCTTGCATTCCCATGTTTGTGGGGAGAAGAAGGAATAGGTAATGGGAAATGTGGCTGTACTTGACTCAATTCCATTGCCTCAGATTAAAGCAGAGAAACATGGAGTATAATGGAAAGACTTAAATCCTGTCTTCAATGCATTTTGCTTTTGTAACCATATCTTATTGTATCCACCTAAGCAATGGGCAGATAGTTTTTGAAGAGTGGTCAAATTGATCATAACCTTTATTCCATGTGGTCCTCAGTTTTCTCAATCCCATAAAAATTCTGTTTTGTACCACTGGGAATCCTAGTTCCCTTTTCTCTTTCCTTTATGAAATCATTTCAGTTATGCTAAGCTTTTCATAATCCCTTTTAAGGTTTTTATCTTTTTTATTTTCTTTTTTTGGCAGAGGGGGCAAAAATACTTGAATGGTTTATTGTTTCCTTCTCCAGCTTATTTTACAAATGAGGAGTCTGAGACAAACAGGGTTAAGGGAGTTTTCAAGTTTACAAAGCAAGTAAATATCTAAAGTTAGATTAAAGCTCAGAGCTATGAGTCTTCCTGACTTCAAGCTTATCACTCTATCCACTATGCCACCTTTATGCCCCTCCATCTATATTACAATAAACTTATTAATTAATGAATATTTTTACTAGTAGAGATGCATGATACAGTAAATAATATTTTTAGAATTATATATGTTTTAATTTTTGAAAATTTTATGTAAATCAATGCAATTATATTTAAAACATTACCTTTATTTGTGAATGGCTTTGCCTCTTGGAATACCTCATTCTCTTTAAGACTCAGCTCAAATATATATATATATAAAATTCTTTTTTTTCTTTTTTCTTTTTTTTGAGGCAATTGGGGTTAAGTGACTTGCCCAGGGTCACACAGCTATGGAATGTTAAGTGTCTGAGATCAGAACTCAGGTCCTCCTGACTTCAGGACTGGTGCTCTATCCACTGCATCACCTAGCTGCCCCTTTATATATAATTCTTAAGTGTTGCTTTTTGCTCCTCATTTGTAAGCATCAAGATTCTGGAAAATAAAATGCTTCTTTTTTGTATTTGTATCTTAAATATCTATTTCATTTCCTGAAATAG
Organism: Myrmecobius fasciatus; assembly: GCA_023553655.1. Taxonomy (NCBI): domain Eukaryota; kingdom Metazoa; phylum Chordata; class Mammalia; order Dasyuromorphia; family Myrmecobiidae; genus Myrmecobius; species Myrmecobius fasciatus. The sequence continues at coordinate 64,650 of JAJPUD010009985.1, read as the reverse complement.
TAGAGATGCTAAATATGCACATACATATTATTATATTGGTAGCCTTTCCCCTTTCCCAACTCATTGTCTATTCCTCTTAGAGTAGATTAAGTAAAGAAAAAGAAAACAAAATCAGCAAATATCAAGACACATTGATTATGTCAGATGTCAAACAGTATTTCCAATAATATACACCCGATCTCCTACCACAGCAATAAAAAGAGAAAAGTTCTGTTTCCTCCTCCACCCTCGAATGAAAATGCCAACCAGTACTCAGAAGTGCTACTGAAATATACATATTATTCAGGGAAAACCAAGAAAAGATCCTTGAGCATTCATTTCATGTCTCTCTTATACTTTCCATTTGCTTCAGGTCATAAAGTCACCCAAAGAAAGTGGCACCACTAGTGTAAATTATTTTATATTAATGTGATTGTTGTTTGAAAAAGGACATTTCAAACAATGATTTAAGCATGACATGATTAATATCCTTAGTTATGTGTTACTTAGAGATTTCTTATCTAAAAATCAACAATACAATTAGTGACAATTGACAAGTGAGTTCTGGCCTCTGTTCTGAGAAGTGACAAGTCACACAGAGTCTCCAATAATTTTTTTCTCCTACATAAGAAAACAGTAAAACTAAGAGGAGATAACATTGAGATTGAAATATGAACTACAAAATTCTTCAAAAATATTTATAAAGTTGATATATTTATGTTGAATTAAGATAAATGCTTAGATATGTATTTTGCATATGAAGAATACCTTCAGAGAGAAAGCTAAATTTTTTTAAACTCATGAGCAAATTAAGTTTTAAGGAAAATCTAAATACCTTTCTTTTAAGGGAAAAAAGGTAGACTAAATTGCATTGGAGCAGGGTATTATGATATTGGTATCCCTCCCTTCCCTCTCACACACACATAGGATCATATAACTGAGATAGAGTTTGTTTTTGTTTTTTGTTTTTTTTTTTCAACTGATTTACTGGATGGATGGATTAAAAAAAACACTTATTAAGTGTTTATTTTCTGAAAATCATGGTCTGCAAAGTTAATGGGCTTCTTCTGGAGATATAGAGAAAAGAGATTAGATAATTTAATTTCAGTTGAAAATAGACTTACAGAGAAAATGATATAGACCTTGTCTATTCATATTATTCATAAGCACCTTATTGCTCTCAAGACATCATCCTGACAGGTAATTGGAAGCATTCTTTCAACCTCCTGCCCATTACATGTACACAATAAATATTAGTAAGAGTCAATTATATCTAATTGGCCTAAACCCTACTAGGTTATATATTGGCCAGCTTGCTACTGAATCTTGGCCACCTAAAGTAAATGAGTGCATACACACACACACATACACGTACACACACACACGCACATGTCCTATCTTATTCTGGCATAGGAATCAAATAGATACAATTATTTATGAAAAGAGCATTCTCACCATTAATTGATAGCCTTATGACTTTACTTTCGATCCCTATATTTTTCCCTGAATAAACAAAGAAATAGAAAAATAGCAAGAAAACCTAGATCTACACTAGATATGCAAATATTATATTACATATGGTATTTCTTGTGTTCCTTTAGGGCAACTAGGTGGCAGAACAGATATAGCACTAAAACTATAGTTTTATAGGCTTATAGACTGAGCTAAAATCCAGTTTCAGATATTAGCTGTGTGGTGCTGACTAGTCATTTAAGTTCTGTTTGCTGCAGTTTACTCATCTAGTAAAATATCTATAAGCATCGATATCACATTTATTTTGACAATTAAATAAGATAATAGTGCATGGCACGCAATAAGAACTTTATAAATTTAGCTATTATGATTCATATTGCTATTCACTATTTTGATATAAATTACTTAAGGTTTTGGCCTATCTTGCTCATATATGTATTTTCTCTAATGTATTCCAGTATCTGAGATATAGGAAGCACATGGTAGCCCACACTTATTGAGAAACTGAACTTAAGAATGTTACGGCCAGATATATTTAATTTCTCAGTGTTATCCATTCACCAAGACACCTTCATTATTTACTTTGTCATGGTGCTTCCAGAGAGACAGTGAACTGAGCATTTTGCTATAAATCTAAATGTTAATCTCTGATGCTGCCTGGATTCTTAGATATTGTTTATGAAATCAATAAAATGAGAATTTTTATTGTGCAGTGATTGAGAGAAAAACAGATACAAAGAGAGACACACAGAAAGAGACAGAGAGATAAAGAGAGAGATAGAGAAAGAAGGGGTAGAGAAAAAGAGAGAGAAAGACAGAAAGAGAGAGAGAGAGAGAGAAAGAGACAGACAGAGAGGGATTGATGGAGAGAACTAAAAAGTGAGAAAAAAAGAAAGATGCAAGACAGGAGGAAATAGGAAGAAAGGGGAAAAAGATTAAAATAATTACAAAAGTGTTTTCTTTGGTCTTTCCATCAATATTTATTAAAATTTTACCTAATACAGGGTATTACACAACAGCAAAAACAACAAAACAAAACAATTTTAGAGCTAAATGGAGTCTCAGTCACCTAGTCTAGTCTATATCTGGAGAGGGAAAAGTGTACAAAACTTGGCCATCCAGAGTTTATTATTAGAATTTCATCATTTTTCTCTCTTTCTTCTCTCTCCCTTCTGATGCTTCTAGCTGGAGGTGAATAAGGCCTCTCTCCATATTATTTGGGAACTTCCTGTCATGGACACATTTCTCATGGAGAGAAAGAGGAGAGGAAGAAAGAAGGCCTATTTTTTTAGCTTTACTGGGATATTATTTATTTTACTTGCTTAAAATTGTAGATACAGATATAGATAAACACATATGGATATATATACATTTACATATAAATATGTATATGTACACACACACACACACACACATATATATATATTAAATATGGCTTATAAGTCATTTCTGATTAGATTAGAACACACTATGTGTGCAATAAGCTTTTCCTTTTATACTCCAAATAAAGGTGATTATTGAGACTACACGTTATACACAAACATAACAAGGATCAGGAGTAGAATTTATTAGGGGAAAAAATAAACAAGTAGAGAAAGTAATTGCAATCTCAAATTTAAAGATGCAATCAAGAAAAGTCTACATTATATCTCAGCCCTATTAATATTGTTTTAGATTCATTTCTAGGTATATGCACATGGTCATGGTTGCTTATATATGTCTGTGTATTAGTATGTGTGCTTATAGATATATGTATGTGTATCTAGATATACCTGAATACATATATCCATGGTTAACTGTAGCCTACCTTGTGGAAGGTTGAGAGCGAGAGATAAAGGGGACAAAAGAAGAAAGTAAACTGTAAACAGCATGGAACAAAAGAAAAACCTGTAAGAAAGTAAAGCTAGGCCGTCATTAATATAAAATCTTCTATTATTATATATGCTTTTTTTTTAAATGGAAATTTATTGTTACCTCATATCCTCCCTGATGTTCATTTATGCACATGACAATTTTTTTTTCCATTTTCACAGTTCTTCAACAAGCCTTGGTGGTATCTCATCAATCATGTCCATAAATTCTTGTGTCACACCAAGGGATAATTCATCTTAGTGACTAGATTTGAAAATATTTTGACCATAGAGTTCTTGTCTTACTACCTCATTACTTATTTTTGGATTATCATTCTCAGTTAACAACTTTTTGTCTTTCCAAGTCTAAAATTCATGCGTTATCTCTGATGAAAGATAACCAAAATTTGGTGAACAGCTCTGGTTTTTCTTGATCATTTTTTTATCACTTCCCTATCCAATGTAGGCAGCTATGCTGTTCAGGAAATAGAATGCCAGATTTCCAGAAGACCTGAGTTCAAATCCGATTTCAGCTATTTCTTAGTTGAAGTCACTTTACCTATTTCAGTGTCAGTTTTCTTAGCTGTAAAATTAGGATAATAGCAACATTTACCACCCAAGGTTGTTTTTGAAGATAAAATGAGATAGTGTTTTAAAAAGATCTTGTAAAATTAAAGTTCTAAATAAATGCTAAGCATTATTTTTCTCATTATTTCTATTGAAAAAGATCTCAATGAATTTGCCAGGAATTCTGTCCAACATTAAAAGAATAATTAAACCTAATGCTATGCAAAATGTACCCAAAATTAGCATTAAAACTACACTACATTTTTTGTTCCATGAGTCAACTATCATCTAGCTATCCCATTAGGTGACATCTAATACTATCTATGATGGAAATATTCTGGAGTTCTTTCCAATAAAATCAGGAGTAAAGGAAGAATATCCATTGTTATTACAAATATTTCATAAAGTTATAGAATTTATAACTTTAGAAGGTAGAAATTGAAGAACTGAAGAAATTTTTGAAGATTATAAGATTATTTAAAGAAGTATTCAATTAAAATAATAATGTCTATAAACTAAATGTTTAAAATACCTGTTGGTTTGGTCCTAAGACAAATGATCACGAATTAAATGAATAAAACAATAGAATCCACTTTGCATAAATAAATAAGGGATTAAAAATTAGAGAAATATTAATTGTGCTTGGTTAGATTATGTTAATAAAATTAACATGACCACACTTTACTTTGTGACTTCATTTTAAGTTATTCCAATAAAAAAATCTGAAAAGGTTACCATGTGGTAGAAAATCTAGTAAGAAAATATATCTTTTTTATTTATTTATTTTAAATTTTATTAATACTTTTTATTTGCAAAACATATGTATGGGTAATTCCTCAACATTAACCCTTACAAAGCTTTCTATTACAAATTTTCCCCCCTACTCCCCACCCCTCCCCTAGATGGCAGGATATCCACTACATGTTAATTATGTTAGAATACTTGAGAAATCGAATATATATATAGTTAAAGAAAATATATCTTAAGGGAAAAAATTTAAAGTGTCAGGGAAAAGAAAATAAGGGGGGATTGGAAAGAAGAGCAATACCCACTTTGAAATTCTTTTACAAAATTATGTGAATCCTCACCTGAAGAGTGATGAATCCAAAGTTGTAACATAAAGAAATTAGAAGAAAAGTGAAAAATGTAATTTAATTGTGATTGAGAGGGAAATTTGTTTTCAAAAAAAAAAGAAATTTCCACCAAAGAAAAAATGATAAATTTTGAGTAAATATTATAAAAAAGCTTTTGAACAATATATGAAGTTAGAACTATAAAGGAGCCAGTTAACTGGGAAAATTCTTACCCAAATTTCTTTGATAATCTTAAAAAGTCAACACATTAGCATGTATTTGAAGACAAAAACTGTAATAGAAAAGTAGTCAAATTATATAAAGAGGATTCACAAATAAAGGAATAGAAAACTATCAGCAATCATATTCAACAATATTTCAATCAAGAATAGTAACATTATGAAATGATACGTATTTTTTTAGTTTTAAGTTTTGCCATACTCTATGAGGAAGGTGTTAGTTTAACTCCATCTTATATGAAGAAACAGTCTTAGAGAGAATAAGTGAGTTATCCAGAATCATGCAACTAGCAATTGTCTGAGGCAGAATTTGAAATCAGGGCTTACTGACTCCAGGCAGAACACAATATTCATAGCCATCTAATAGGCAAAGATGATCCAAAGCAAAAAAAAAAAAGAAAATAAATAGAAATTATTTGATGAATTATAATAGAAGAGGTAAGGGCAAGTAGATGGGAAAAGTGCCAGCTCCTTGGTCAGGGTCCTCATGAATTCAAATCTAGCTCAGACATTTTTTAGTTATGTGATTTTGTGCAAAATTAAACCATGTTTGCTTTAATTTCCTGATCTATAAAATGAGCTCAAGAAAAAATGACAAATGACTCCAGCGTCTTTCAAAAGAAAACCTTAAATAGAGTCCTGAGAAGTTAGACAAGACTAAATCTACTGAACATCAAAAATCTAGAAACCTAGTGATAATACTTTTGGTTGCTTAGTTAGTGATGAGTACAAGAAAATAATTCATATATAAAAATAATTAAGGATTTGAGAAGACTTGATTGAGCTGACATAGTATAAAATGTATCCAGAAAATATTTTTTTTCAAACACTGAAAAAAAAAAGGAAAAACAATTTTGTAATACTTGAAAACTACAATCATTGGAATGACCCCAATCATAAATTCAGAATACTGATTATAAATACAGATGATTGAAAGAGATGTGATAGACTGTGACTGCAGAATGAGACATAAATTTTCAGATGAGAACAGTGTGTGAATGTGTTTTGACTATACTTATTATAAGGACTGCTTTTATGGAAGGGGAGAAGTGGACACATAATGATAAAGTGACAACAGTGAAACAGTTTTAATCTTAGACAACACACAACAAAAACTCAAAAAGAGAAAGACAAGAAAAGTAATTTTTAAAGATAACAATTAATTTCATATTTTCTTACAATTAAAAATTCTTACCTATATTCACAAATTTCTGGACTTAGTTTATAATAAACTTTATATTTGCTGATGTTTTCAGTTTATAATTAAAATATAAAAATATTTTAGAAATACTATGTTAACTAGAAAATATATGTACTGATAAAATGCTACATTTTAAAAAATGTTTTGGAATTAAATGAAAGACAAAGGTACTATAGAGATGAGACAAGATGAGTGATGCAATCCTGACCAGATTTTGTTTTTGTTTTGATTGAGATAATGTAAGGGAGCAATTTATCAATGACATGAGTGGTACACATAGATTATAGGTCAAATGGACATGCACTTCTGTCCTTTAAGAAAGGGATAGAGTGGGTCAGTGGACAGGAATGATTAAACATATGGAAAAAAGAATTTGAACATCCTTCTTTAGAGTATTAGAGTTGAATAAGTCAGGCCTTCAAGGACAAATTTCCATAAGAGAAAATGTCTTTATTATAAAATTTACAGAGAGGTTTGTAAGTATAAGACCTCATTGTTTTTATCACTTGCTAAGGATGAAATCAAATTGATGGGAAAAGGATACACATGATTTTGTATATGAGAACTCACAAAGGCTTTCTTACAACAAGATATCTCTCAGGGATATGTCATTATTATAAGATGTGCCTTGATATAGAAGCAGAGGTAGTCTTTTCTATTATCCTATAACTGATAACATCAAATTAACTATTAAAGAAAAAATACATATACTTCATGATTGTTGTGGAGGAAAACCTGAGCAGGGTTAAAGATAAAGAGGAAATCCCTAGAGATCGAGGCGCCACGGGAGAAAAAAAAAAAAAAAAAGATTTGGAAAAGCATTATCTGAGGATGGCTGCTTTATGAAATACATAATATTTGAGAAGGTTTGCTGAATATATTCAAACAAGGATAGTAGCAGCTAGTTTCTATTTGTTAAAGTAGTGTCTGTAGTGCTTGCTCCATCTCATTTCATCATATTCTTGGGCAGTGCCCCATAGAGCCAGCCATTACCCCTAGATGACATAAATGGGGAAAACTCAAGAATGTTACTTGTTTAGTTAGAAGAATAGACCAGAAATTTCAATTCATTTTTCATTTAGCATTGCATTTCTCCCATTTCAAGCATTTTATTTGCATATTCATTTCAGTGCATGGGATAAATCTCATTATGTTCATTTCCATAGCTCATTTATTAACAACAGTCTGAATTAGTCTTTAATAAAGCAATTAAAGTATGCAAATGCAAAAATGGAAATTTGGACAAAGGGATGATTTAATATAACTAAGGGTCAGTGAGATATTTTGCTCACAGATTTTGTACAGTGCAATTAATTGCCATAGCACGTTTGGAAAGCACATTGATAGCAAAAGACTAGGAAATCAAATATCAAGGGAACTGAAACTTGTAGAGAGAACTCCTCCACTGTGTTAAGAGATTTGTCTCCCTTTGAACAAATGATGCCAAGTAGAGTTTCTCCCCTCATTTCTTTAATGATGTTTTTTTCTGCATTCATTGGAATTAGAATGGGAGAAATAGTCTGGAAAGGAAATGCAGATAATGGATTTCTCTTTATGAGCTTGTTGGTTTAATTCAGCAAACGTCAGAAAGCATGAGTTAAACAAAGACTGAGTGTTTGGTACTATTCTAGAAACCAAGATTGAAGAATGAAATAAGAAGAAACTATAAAATATAAATGATTGGGAAGTAGGACTATCCAATGAAATCTCAGTCCTTTAAGCAAATGGAGGCTTTGCTGAGCCAAGTAAAGTAATGCTTCTAGTATAGAAGATGAAGTTTCCATTTTCCCACCTACAGCTATGACTGTTTCTAGCCTACTGAATATGTGGTTAAAAATTAACTTTTGATTAGCTACTGTATCAGAGATGAGTGGATAGACAAAAGGTACTTATTGGTCAAATTCAACCTCTCTCTTTTTACCCTGCCTGAATATATTTAAATAAATAAAAAAGGAATGCTACTAACTCCAGGAGAAGAGAGAGAGTTGGAGCAAATGGCCTCTGTTCTGCACCTGGATTGAAGTGAAGTCAGAAGGACATAGTCTCACTATTGTTTCTGTCCCTGCTAAACATTATTTCTGGATTACAGGAAACATTTGAGATGGAATAGATAAAGCTATAATCCTATAAGCTTTGAAAAATTTGGAACAGTCTGGCAGATGGAACCAGTGTTAACTTTAAAATTGCAAACTAGTCATGAAGATTGACAAGGACCAATTTACAACAATCATTTAATCTAACTGCAAAGCACCTGGGACTTCCCAGAAGCATAGAATAATACATTGGCTATGCAGAACCTGATTGTCATTCAGTCTGTCAATAAATAAATATTCATTAAGCATTTTATTGGAGATTTAAAGAAAATTAAAGATAAAGAAATGTTAAAAACTTAACATAACCAATCTTTGTTCTCAAAGATTGAACGGTCAAAAAGAAATAATATGTATAAAGATAACATATGAAAATGAATTAGAAATAATAATGGAGGGAAGTTGGATCATTAAAGGAGGAACAAACACTTTTTGACTGAGTCTTTTGGAGGAACTTGAAGGAAGCCAGGGAAACTAAAATATGGAGGTGAAAAGAGAAGAAAATACAGGCATGAGAGTCCATCCAGAATAGTTCCTGGAAATAAAAAATGGAGAATCAAGAAAAAAAGGCCATTATCACTGATTCAGAGTACAAGAAAAGGAATAAGTATTAAAAGGCAAAGAAAACAGGAAGGGATTCACTCCTGAAGGACTTTGAATATCAATCAGAAGACCTTATATTTAATTTTAGAATTAATGGGTAGGCACTGGAGCTCACTGCATAGTGGCATGCATGTGTTTCTTATATGTTCAAACCTTTATTTATTTTTTTATTAGCATAACATATGTATGGGTAGTTCCCCAGCATTGATCTTTACAAAGCTTTCCATTACAAATTTTACCCCCAGTCTCCACCCCTCCCCTAGATGGCAGGAAGTCCATTACATATTAATAATGATAAAATACTTGACAAATTGTTGTGCACGAAAAATCCTATCTACAAGAAAAAAAATCAGAGAAAGGAAACACAATGCAAGCAAACATCAATAAAGAGCATGAAAATGTTATGTTGTGGTCCACATTTCATATCCCTCTCTCTGGGTGTATATGGCTTTCTTCACTGAACAATTGGAATTGCCTATTGTTCAGCAATGAAGATAGTCATATACATCCAGAGAGAGGCCTGTGGGAACTGAGTGCAGACCACAGCACAGCATTTTAACGCTTTCTGTGAATATCTCCATGCATTTTGTTTTCTTTCTTAGGTTGTTTTTTCTTCTTCTCTTTCTAGATCTGATGTTTCGTATGCAGTAAGATAACTGTATAGATATGTATACATGTATTGTATTTGTCATATAATTTATCCTATTTAGCATGTATTAGATTACCTGTCATCTAGGGGTGGGGGGTGGGGGGAAGGAGGGGAAAAGCTTGGGGAAAAAAGTTTTTTTGCAAAGGTCAATGTTGAAAAATCACTCATATGTTTTGTAAATAAAAAGCTTTATTAAAAAAATAGAAAAAAAAGAAAAGAAAAGAATGAACAATTGGAACTGGTTTGAGACAAGTCTTTGTTGCAGAGAGCCATGTCCATCAGAGTTGATCATCATATAATACTGTTGTTGCTGTGTATAATGATCTCCTGGTTCTGCTCGTTTCACTCAGCATCAGTTCATGCAAGTCTCTCCAGGCCTCTCTGAAATCAACCTGCTGGTCGTTTCTTACAGAGCAATAATATTCCATAACATTCATGTACCATAATTTCTTCAGCCATTCTCCAATTAATGGGCATCCATTCAGTTTCCAGTTTCTAGCCAGTACAAAAAGGGCTGCCACAAACATTTTTTTTTGCATATGTGGGTCCCTTTCCTTCCTTTAAAATCTCTTTGGGATATAAGCCCAATAGAAACACTGCTGGGTCAAAGTGTATGCACAGTTTGATAACTTTTTGAGCATAGCTCCAAATTGCTCTCCAGAATGGTTGGATCCATTCACAGTTGCACCAACAATGTATTAGAGTCCCAGCTTTCCCACATCCCCTCCAGCATTCATCATTATTTTTTCCTGTCATTTTAGCCAATCTGACAGGTGTGTAGTGGTACCTCAGAGTTGTCTTAATTTGCATTTCTTTGATCAATAGTGATTTGGAGCAACTTTTCATATGACTAGAAATGGTTTTAATTTCATCATCTGAAAATTGTCTGTTCATTTCCCTTGACCATTTATCTATTGAAGAGTGGCTTGAATTCTTATAAATATGAGGCAATTCTCTATATATTTTAGAAATGAGGCCTTTATCAGAACCATTAAATGTAAAGATGATTTCCCAATTTCATGCTTCCCTCCTAATCTTCAGACCTTCATTTAAAAAAATAAATTTGGAAGTAGAATGGGAGGTATGTTGGAATTAGGAGAGATTTGAGGCAAGTAAATAAAGCAGAAATCATTGTTATAGCCTAAGAATTAGATGATAATGGATGACACCAAGAGAGTATGTGTCAAATGCCAGAAGGGTACTTATATGAAAAAGGTTTAGAAAGTAAAAGCAACAGGAGAGGAAGAGGAGAAAAGAGAAGATAGGAGAGGAAAGGAGAGAAAAGGAGAGGGATACAAAAGAGAGGAGATAAAGGAGAGGAGAGGAAATAATAGGAGAGAAGGGAAGTGTTAAGGATAGAATTTTGGAAGAAATTTGTTGTTAATACACATATCTTGAAAGAATATACAGGAAAGAATACTGAGAAAAGAAGTCAGACAATTCAAAAGAGAATTAAAAGAGCAGTTAATCATGGAAACCAAGTGAGAAGAAAGTATCAAGGAGAAGAAAGTGAGCAACAATGTCAAATAATGCAGGGTGGTAAAGAATGGTAAGGACTGAGAAAAGACCATAAAATTCGACCTAAGATATCATTGCTAACTGTTCTGAGGTTTATAGAAAATATTTTATCTTTGAGCCAATTCTTCCTAGGTATTGAGGAAAAATTGCCCCCAGGTGTTGGGATGAATAGAAGAAAAAAGGCTTGTATTTCTGTTTTTGTTTTGTATTCTCAAAAAAAAATCTTTTGTAAAAGCTAATATATGATATTTGATTCAAGCATACTAGTATACTAAACACTGTAGGATATCATTAATAAATTATTATAATAGATAGTAGGATTGGGATTTGAGCAATAATATTACAATGATGCCCTTTTCTTTTCAGGGGTGTCCTTAGAATCTTAATGGAAAAAAGTATCCAACTTTCTTTTGAGAACTCAGTCTTCCACCATACATCTACATTAAGAAGTATAGAATCTTCCAATAGATCCTTAAATCTTCATCATGTTTTATACTTTTCTTTTGGAGACCTGAACTTGCAATTTTCCATGGACTCCTGACTTCATTAATGTGTATTCTACTTTTACTGATAATACTCACAAATCATAAATAATTCAAGATCTTTGTAATTTTTACCCATAAGGCCTTGGTTCGAGTTTCACTCACGCTGGAAACATTTTATGTGCTTCAATATTTCATACAGTGTTCTGGAATATCTTGAAAATGTATCTACATTTTGGGGAAAATTGAATGAGGATATCATATGTAAAATCCCCAGAGGTAAGGAAGGGAACAAGATGTAATAAATAGAGAAGTATTTCAGAGTAAGGAAGAAATGGGTTGAAGAAGAGAAGTATCAAAGGCAGAATTTTAGAAGAAATCCATTGTTCATACACATATCTTGAATGAAGATACAGAAAAGAATACAAAGAGAAGTCAGACAATTCAAAAAAGAATCAAGAGAGCAGTCAGTCATGAAAACCAAGTGAGAAGGAAATATCAAGTAGAAGAAAATGATCAAACAATGTCAAATGATCTACTGATCATGGCGCCTTTGGAAAGATATTCCCCTCTTAATTTTTCTTGGCAAATCTTAAAATCAATAAATCACAGAGCAAAATGTGCATCTCTAAAACTTTGAATAATTAAAAGTTATAAACTATGAGGCAAGTACCTAACTACATTGGTAGACAGGTTTCATCATATTTAAAAGCTACACTTATACTTACTGATCCAAAGATTTAGTTTCATTGACATAATGGTTCTAGATAATCTAAAGCTGGGGAGATTTGTATTAGCTTGTGTCCCTTTTTCTACTCTAACTATTATAACTAGGGAGGTAAAAGGAAAGTACACAGGACATTATTTCTCTCCTTCCTTTTAAGGATTTTCAAAGACAAATAATTTTTTGACTAATGTTCTCCTTAGTGGAGGTAAATATCTCAATTCTTAGGTAGGTCTGGACATCATCATATGTATGTTATCATGACTGCTCTTAATTTTTTTTTCTAGAACTATAAGAACTTGCCCAAGCTAGTGTTTAACTTTCAACTACCTTCATTTAGGTCAGGATGACTTCTACTACTTGAAAAAATCAATCAAAAAGAGCAAAAGATGATTAAAATATGATAGAAGCAGAATTGAAGCCCTCCCTCTGTGTACATGAGTTTCTATTGGTTTATGTAGATATTGAGTTCTTATATACTCACCTTCTCCTTCCAGGCATTCTATCCTTGGGAATTTACCTAAGCTTTAGTTTAGACTATCTCCTTTCTCCTTTGGAATATCGGAATTTGTCTGTTCTTTTTCCTGTTCTTTTTGGATCCTGAAAGGATTTTTCTGAGTAACAACAATTAAAAAAAAAAAAAAAAAAAAAAAAAAACACTTAATCCCCTTCCCCCCCCACACACATATATCTCATCAATTGAATAGCCTCTGGAGATTTGAACTCATTGAACTCATGAACAACTTTTATAGGAATTCCCTTATATATATGATAGAAATCTGGTTGTTTTAACTCTTGTTCAACACTTCAGGTCATGAAGTTCTAACAACTTCACAGTAAATCTTAGAAGAAAATTGACTTATAATTTTATTTTAGATATTGGCACTAACTGATTAATAATGATAGTTTAAATGATTTCCCTTTTTGAGAGGATAGCTTTGCCTGGTAGCTTAAGGGAAGTTTCTAAATATCATTTACCTAAATTTCAGGAAAGAATTGCAAGGACTGTTTCAAAGTATCTTCTTAGACAAGAGGAACATCTTTCATCTAGAGAAGATGAATATTGCACTGCTTGAATAACAAAGGTCATGGAGTGTACTGTCCAGACTAGCTCTTTGGAGGATCTCAGTATAAGCCTGTGTCCTTGGTCTTAGAACAGGAATGGTGAAGCAGGGACCCATGTGGATGGTCAAATATGGAGTCCATTCATTTCAAGTTCTCTTAGCCTTGAATACCTTAGTAAAATTAAATCACCACATCACACTGAGCATGTGCTAACTGTAATACAATTATATTAGTCCAGCACACTGAGCATGTGCTAACTATAAGCACCCTGCTATTATTATGTAAATGTCTCTTTACTGAAAGTACTTCTGCTTCAAGTAGAACACAGGTTGTTATACCCCACTGACTTCTCTGGAAGGCTGAGATGCCCCCAAGGGGAGATGAGAGCCAAACCCAACATTGTCAGCAGATTCCCTCTGGACTGAAGGTCTTATACCTCACCAAGAGTTCGCCCATGGTCTGTGGCCCTCTACAATGGAGTATGATATAATGAGTTGATATAAATTCAGGCCAATGTACCTAAATAATAATTAGTATTAAGCAATCACTATGTGCCAGCCAAAGAACTAAATGTTAGAAACACAAGAAAACACCAAAAGGAGTTCCTACCTTTAAGAAGATCACAAACTGAGGGAAGCAACAATGAAACAAATTTGTACAAAAAAGCTACAAAACAGAACAATAGGAAATAAATAGTAGTGGAAAGTTTTTGTTGTTGATATTTGGTAATTTCGGTGATATCTAACCCATTTGAGACTTTCTTGGTAGTGGTTTGCCATGTCCTTCTCTAGCTCATTTTACAGAAAAGATAACTGTGGTAAATATGTCAAATGTCTTTCTTGGGGTTACAAAACCAATCACTGTTTGAGGCTGGAGTTTAATTCAGGTTTTCCTGACCCCACTTATGATGTTCTATCAATTGCTCCACTTAACTGCCCTAACATTAAGAGGGGTTGAAAAAAGTTTCCTGTGGAAGGCAACTTTTCAAGTTGTTGAGACTTAAATGAGTCAAGGAAATCAGTATATCAAAAAGAGTACTATCTTCCACAGACCCAAAAAATACTCAAAACTGAGAGGAGTGTTTCATTCAATAAGTAGCCAGGATGCCAGAATTACTCGAGTATGTAATAGGAAGTCTAATGTAAAAAGACTGAAAAAGTACAAAGGGGTAAAGTATGAAATCTCTGGATGCTAATCAGAGCATTTTGCATTTTATCCTGGAGATTGCAGGGAATCATGGAGATTATTGTATAGAGAATTAAGGAGAGGGGCGGAGCCAAGATGGTGGAGTGAAAATGTGACTTTCTGCCTCTTCTCTGATTATCTCTCAAATCAACACTAAAATAAGCCTCTGAACTGATCTTCACATCAACGAATTCAGAAATACTTGGACACTGCTTGCTGATATCTCTGAAGAATTTCACATCAGGTTTGTCTAACTCCAATAGAGGGATAAACAGAGGACTCGTGTGTAGGCCGGTGGTGAGGGTGGGACTCAGCTCATTGTGGCAAAAATTCCAAACTCCAAACACCTGGAGTTTATCTGAGGCATTCTGGACACTCTGCCCTGATTGGGGGCAGGTGTTCTGGCAGACTTGCCTTGTTTAAGGAGTAATTCGGACTTAGTCCTAGTCCCCACCAGTCCAGCACCTTAAATTAATTCACCAAATTGCCCCAGGGCAAAGAGCTTTAACCACTGTTTTTCCAAACCTTAAAGAAACATACACACTGTCTAAAAAAAAAATGAAGAAGCAAAAGAGAGCTCTCACCATAGACAGCTTTTATCAAGACAGAGAAGGGCTGACCCCAGATCCTGAGGTTCCTTTAGACAAAACTCCAGAAGATGTTATTAAGGACCATCACTGGTCCCCTTTTCTAAAGGCCTTTCTGGAAGATTGCATACAGAATCTCAAAAGAGAGCTGGAGGATAAATGGGAAAATAAACTGAAGTCAGTGCAAGAAGCCCTCCAAAAGAGATATGAAAAAGACACCAATTTATTGAAAAATAAAATTAGTGAAGTGGAAATAGAGTGCAATGAACAAATTGGCCAGTTAAAAAAGGAGCTTAAAAAGGTAACTGAAGAAAACAACACTTTAAAAATAAGAATTGAGAATTAATATGGTTGGATCGGTGGTTTAGGAAAATCATTTTGGTAGCAAAGCGGAGAATGTTAGTCCAAAAGTGAGACAAAGAAGCACTGAAAGAGAAAGGTGACAGTGGCACAAGAGAAAACAGGATGTATTCAACTATTTGAGCAAAGAGTAAATTTACTGGCCTTAGCAACAAGACTATATGATGATCAAGTCTGATAGACTTGATTCTCAGCAACAATGAGATGTTTCAAACCAGTTCCAATTGTTTAATGATGAAGAAAGCCATATACACCCAGGGAGAGGCCTATGGAATCTGAGGGTGGACCACAACATAGCATTTTTATGCTCTCTATTGATGTTTGCTTGCATTATGTTTCCCTTCATAGATTTTTTTCTTGTAGATCCAATTTTTCTCATACAGCAAGACAACTGTATAAATATGTATACACATATTCCATTTGTCAAGTATTTTAACATAATTAACATGTATTAGACTTCCTGCCATCTAGGGGAGAGGGTGGGGGGAAGGAGGGAAAAATTTGTAACAGAAAGCTTTGCAAGGGTCAGTGATAAAAAATTACCCATGCATATGTTTTGCAAATTAAAAGCTTTAATAAAAAAATTTACAGGCCTTGGGAGCAGATTGAATAGAGATTATAAAAGAGAAGAGGAATAAAGAATGAATCTTACATTGTAATCCTGAGATACCTAAAGGATAGTGGCTCTCTCAACAGTAACAAGGTAATTATGGTGGAGTTTAGGGAGAAAGATAATAAATTTCTTTTTGAATATTTTCAGTTTCAGATGTTTGTTGAACATTCAAGTCTGAGATTTTCAAAAGGCAGTAGGAGATGTGACAATGGAGTTTAGCACAAAGGATTGGGAAGCATAACTAGATATGAGACTCTTCAACATAGAAAATTTAAGTAAATCCATGGAAGCTGATGGGATTATGCTCCAAAAACCTAGAGAAGAGAGCAGAAAACAGAGTTAAAGGCTACACAAAATTGAAGAATGTGAGGACTGAGAGAAGAACATTCATTACCTTCAACAAAGCAAGAATTTGGCAACTAAGGGATTTATAGGAGATTTTGTTGTTTTGCTGCCACTGCTGCTATTGTTGTTTAGTCATTTTTAAATCATCTGTCTCTTGGTGTCCCAATGTAGGTTTTCTTGGCAAAGATACTGCTATTTCCTTTTCCAGCTCATTTTACAGATGAGGAAACTAACTCAGTAAAATATAGTTGAGCGACTTGCCCAGAGCCACATAGCTAATGTGTCTATGTTTGATCTTGTTCCATTTAAGATTTTTATTAATGACTTTGGATATTGCATTTGGAAACAATAAAATGGGAGGGAGAGCTAGACATTAGAATTCATGAATCTCTCAGCCAAATAGAACATTGTGTTAAATATATTAAGATAAAGGTCAATAAGCATAAACAAAGTTATGTCTTTTGGATAAAAAATAAATAATATTCACAAATATGTGATAAAGGAGGTGTGACTAGAAAGGTATTTATCCAAAAATGATTTGAAGATTTTACACCTTAACATGAGTCAACAAATATGACTACAAAAAACCCACACATATTCTAAGGTTGTATTTAAGAAGTTGATAATAATGAACAGAAAGATGATGACTACTCCAAATCGTCTCTTGAAGAGTGATGAATCCAATTCTGGAAGCCGTATTTGAAGAACTTTGATGAACTGAATAGTATTTAGGAGATAGAAACCATGTTCATAAAGACTCTAAAGATCATGTGCTATGAAATTCTTTCTAAAGAATTGTGCTTCGTTACACAGGAAAAAAAAATCTGGGAAGGGGACGGGGGAGCATAATAATTATATTCAGGCATTTGAAGGGATTCCATTTAGAAGAGAATTTGCATTTCAACTGTCCACAGTGGTTAAATCTGTAAGTAATGGCTGGGAATTGCAAAGGGACACATTTTAATTTTAAGTAAAAGAGGAGGGGATTCTAATAATTAAATCTATCTCAACATGGGATAGGGTTTCTTCATTCATTAGTGATTTTTCTTTACTGGAGATCTTAAGCAAATGTTGAATTACAACTTATGGGAAATGCTATTTAAAGGATTTTTGATTAGGTGTGCTTTGAATTTTATATCCTGGGATATCACTTTTTGAGATTCTATGACTGTGGAAAATGGCTTCTCTGCTTTCAAGAAAAGATGAAATTGAGGCTTTATCCCCTACATGAAAACTTCTCTGATAACCTTCTACACAATATTTCTTATAATGTTACTTTTTAAAAATGATATTTTTTTTACTATTTTTATAAGTATAATTTGTATAATGGTTTTTGGAAATCTTATCCCAATACTAAATTGATAAGACCTTGAGATCAGAGACTGGATGATTTATCTGTCACCTTGTAAAGAAATTTTAAATATTTAATAAATATTTATTAAATTAAAATTTTGAAACTTATAATAACAAAAAATCTGGTCCAGTCAGTCAGGTAGCATTTATTAAGTGTTTATTAGGTTCTAAGTAGAGGAAATACAAATTCAAGCAGAAAAAAAGAGTGTCCTTCAAAGAGCTTAAATTTTAATTGAAGAAAACAACATATATGAAGTTGAAAGTGGATGATGATGATGGTGGCATAGGCAAAGGCATCTAGAATAGAAGGAATATAGGATACATCCTGGAGAGAAATCATATGTGTTTTGTCTGAGTATGGTCTTTACATGAAGGTTCTTTAAGAAGACATTCAATCAGAAGGAAATACCAATGGTAGGTGTTGAGGCAGTTCCCAATGTCTAATGTTATTTCCAATATGTTAATTGTAGGGCAAAAGTTAGATAACTAACTAGCTATTTTATTCACAAAACTTGGTTGGCATATATTTCCACTGAAGTGAGGTAAAATTCCACTGCTCCCCATCTTCCTCTCAATCCTGTATTTCTCAAATATTCAAATCGACTTTCTTTTCAAATTCTGGGCTGGTTAGCAGCTTTATGCCATTATGTTTCATTACACGCTAACAGATATCAAATAGGAAAACACTTCACTGACTTGCTGATGAAAATTTAGCACATCATTTAGACACCTATTTCTCGTACTTATAATCATTTCCCATGCTGAAATAAAATGGTAAATAACTGTTGTGTATTTTGATACTTTAGAGTTTGGAAATAAGTAAAGAGGAAGAGAAATGATCACTCATTGCTATTTTCATATTATAAGCATTGTTTCTTTCTGTGATAGAGCTGTGTCTAAACTGAGAGACAGATGGAGTAGGCAGTGATAAAGCATACACAACAGTCAAAAATCTGCAGTTACAAGAATTTTTTAAATATCTAACTGTCAATTACCAGCTATATTGATCTTATTGATAAGCTTTTCCAAATATTGATTTCCTAATTTTAAGATGACACTAGTCACGACTCTTATAAGAATCAAATATAGTATATAAAATTACATGAAATGAATAGACACAAAAAGGCTATGATTGAGATAACAGGCTACATTTCCCAAGTAATTCCAAGATTTAAGAATTTGTCCCACCATTTATTCTTGTTACATTGTAGAATGATGCTAGAATGATTATGTCAGATAGCAAAAAAATTTTCAGTGGAGTCATGAGAATTTGTAGAGATACCTAGTTCAAGAATGAGATAGGAAGACAACAATAAAATTTTATACTAATAGCTTTTTTATATTTCAAAATACATACAAAGATAATTTTCAACATTCACCCTTGCAAAACCTTCTGTTCCAAATTTTTAACTCTCCCCCCCTTTCCTAGACAACAAGTAATTCGATATAGGTTAAACATGTGCAATGTTTCTAAATATATTTCCACATTTATCATCCTATACAAGAATAACCAAATAAAAAGGGGGAAAATGAGAAGGAAAAAAATTAGTAAGCAAACAACAACAAGCAAAAATGCTGAAAATCCTATGCTGTGATCTACATTCTGTTATCATAGTTCTCTCTCTAGATACAGATGGCTCTGTCCACCACAAGTCTATTGGAGTTAGTTTCAATCACCTCATTGTTGAAAAGAGTTAAGACCATCATGTAATCTTGTTGTTGCTTTGTACAGTGTTCTCTTACTTCTACTCATTTCACTTAGTGTCAATTCATATGTCTTCCCATTTCTGATATTATCCTGCTGATCATTTCTTATAGAGCAATAATATTCCATTATATTTATATACCAAAACTTTTCCAGTCATTCTTCAAATGATGGCCATCTACTCAATTTCCAGTTCCTTGCCACTACAAAAAGGACTGCTAAAAACATTTTTACACATATGTTTTTTTTTTCACATTTTCATGATCTCTTTGGGATACAGAACCAGTATAGACATGAGCAAAATACTATAATTGAAAAGTGAGGTAATTTAAAGACAAGAGATTTACTACAATTGTTACAGTGGAAAGGCGAAGACATAGAATTGAAAGCTATTGTTGGTCTAATTATGTATTTTTTTAAAAAGTTGCTATGTTTTATCTACAATATCTGGCATGAAATTATATGCCATCATGCTCTTTAGTTCTTGGTACATTTGTGCATGCGCCATGCATGTGAGTACATGAATGAATGCACATTAATATTATATTCCAATCATTACTAATTGTTTTCATCTCAAATAAATATGTTAATGTATGCCTTCTTTGTGTGCTTTATTATCTTGGAACATGGTTTTCAATAGCTTTAGAAATTGCCATATGAATTAGAATTTGGATATGGGTCACAGGAGATGTGTAGATTATCTAAATATTTCATATTAAACATAGTGTTGATCTGTTTAATTCAGTAATTTATAATGTTCAATACTTTATAACTGTCCATGGGGTTTTCATGACAAATGTCCTGGAATGGTTTGCTATTTCCTTCTGTAGTGGATTAAAGCAAACAGAGATTAAATGACAAGCTTAGGATCACACAGAGGATAAGTGTCTGAGAAGAGGTTCAAACTCAGGTCTTCCTGATTACATGGTCAGTGCTCTACTCACTGAGCCACCTAGCTGTCTCTTATTATATAAAATAATAGTTATGAATTCAGAAGTCAACATGTATTATATAATTATGAAGCAGATAGGTGGTACGTTTGAGAGAATATTGGACCTGGAGTTAAAAAGAACTGAGTTCAAACCCTACTTCAAACATATACTTTATGTATTTCCATGTAACTTAATTTACATCTGCCAAAGTTTATATTCATATAATCAAATCAACATGCATATATATATATATATATACATACATACATACACACACATACACTTTTAAGGTCCCTTCCAGCTATACTAGACTTGGATTTAATAAAAACATGAGTCTGTTTCCTGCCTTATAAATATACTGGCTGTGTGAGACTGGGTGATTGACTTAAACCCCCAAATTTAATTTTAGTCTCCACATCTATAAAATGGTGATAATAATAGTTCCTACTAAGAGTTATAGAATGAGGATAAAATAATCTAATTCATGTAAAACATTTCACAAACCTTGAAAAACAATATAAATGGTAACGTGTAACAATAAATATTTATTTTTTTCCATTGGTCAAAATAGAGACATTTTTCTAGTACATTTATTTATTCTTAATGTAATTTACTTTATGAATCATATTAGAAAAGAAAAATCATAGCAAAAGGGAAAAACTATGGGAGAGATTGAAAAACCAGGAAAAAAAAGAAGTGAACATAGCATGGTGTTGATATACATTTAGTCATCTTAGTTCTTTTTCTGGATGTAGATGGTATTTTTCCTACAAAATCTATTAGAATAGCTTTGGATCACAAAAGAAAGAAGCTTTTCATAGGTGATCATCACACATTCTTGCTGTTATTGTATACAATACATTCCTGGCAATGTTTATTTCACTCAGCATCATTTCATGTAAATCTTTCCAGACCTCTCTACAATCAGCTTGTTCATCATTTCATATAAAATAATAATATTATATTATCTTCATATGCCACAACTTGTTCAGCTATTCTCCAATTAACAGGCATGTATTCCAAATCTTTGAAACCATAAAAAGAGTTATAAACATTTTTGCACATGTAGGTCCTTTTTCCTCCTTTACGATTACCTTGGGATGCAGACACAGCAATAACACTTCTGTATCAAAAGATATCTATAGTTTAATAGCCCTTTGAGCATAAATGATTGGATTATTTCAAAATTCAAGCACCAATGAATGTGTCCCAGTTTTCCTGCATCCCCTCCAACATCTATCATTAATCTGTAATATTATTACTTATTATTTATAATTTCCTGTTATCTTATTCAATCTGAGAGATGTGAGGTGATACAACAGAGTTGTTTTAATTTACATTTCTATAATGCATAGTGATTTAGAACATTTTTTAAAAAAAATATGCCTATACATAGCTCTAATTTGATCATCTAAAAATCCTATGTTCATATCCTTTGACCATTTATCATTTGGGGAATGGCTTGTATTCTTATAAATTTGACAGAGTTCTCTATATATTTTAGAAATTAGACCTTTATTAGAAATACTGAGTATATATGTTATTCCCAGGTTTGTACTTATTTTTTAATCTTGTTTCTAATCTTGTTTGTGCAAAAAAATTAATTTAATATAATCAAAGTTATCCATTTTGATTTTATAATATTATCTACCTGAATGTTGGAGGGCATGTGGGAGGGCTGGGACACTGATGCATTGTTGGTGGAGCTGTGAACGGATACAGCCATTCTGGAGAGCAATTTGGAGCTATGCTCAAAAAGTTATCAAACTGAGCATACCCTTTTACCCAGCAGCATTTCTATTGGGCTTATATCCCAAAAAAATCATAAAGGAAGGAAAGGGCCCCACATGTGCAAGAATGTTTGTGGCAGCCCTTTTTGTAGTGGCTAGAAATTGAAAATTGAATAGATGCCCTTCAATTGGAGAATGGCTGAATAAATTATGGTATATAAATATTATGGAATATTATTGTTCTGTAAAAAATGACCAGCAGGACGATTTCAGAGAGGCCTGGAGAGACTTGCATGAACTGATGCTGAGTGAAATGAGCAGAACCAGGAGATCATTATACACGGCAACAACAGTACTATATGACGATCAATTCTGATAGACATGGCTCTCTTCAACAATGAAATGTTTCAAACCACCTCCAATTGTTCACAGAAGAAAGCCATATACACCCAGAGAGAGGGATGTGAAATGTGGACCACAAAATAACATTCTCATACTCCTTGATTGAAGTTTGCTTACATTGTGTTTCCTTTATCTGATATATCTTTTGTGTAGATAAGATTTTTCTTGCACAACAATGATAAGTTTGGAAATATGTATACATATGTTGGATTTGCCAAGATTTTAACATAATTAACATGTAGTGGATATCCTGCCATCTAGGGGAGGAGTGGGGAGTTGGGGGGAAAATTTGTAACAGAAAGCTATGTTAGGGTTATTGTTGAAGAATTACCCACACATATGTTAATGCAAATAAAATAAAATTTAAAAAAAATAATATTATCTAGCTCTTCTTTGATCATAGATTCCTCCCTTTCCCAAAGATCTGAGAGGTAAATTGTTCCTTGCTCTTCTAATTTGTTTATGGTATCATCTTTATATGAAAACCATGTAACCATTTTGATTTTATTTTATTATGGAGTTAGATGCATATTTATGCCAAGTTTCTGACTTGTAATTTTCTAGTTTTCCCAACATTTTTTGTCAAATAGTGAGTTCTTATTCCGGAAGCTGGGATTTGGGGGTTTATCAAATACTAAATAATTGTAGGTCTTACTTATTGTGTCGTGTATCTAATCTATTCCAATGAGCCAGCACTCTATTTGTTAACCAGTAACAAATGGTTTTGATTACAAATACTATTTAATATAGTTTTAGGTTTGGAACTGCAAAGCCACCATCCTTTGTATTTTTTTTTTTCATTAATTACTTTGGTATTCCTGACCTTTTCTTTTTCCAGCAGAATTTTGTAATTATTTTTTCTAGTCCTATAAAATAACTTTTTGGCAGTCTGATTGGTATGGCTCAGATAAAAATGGGTAAATTAAGGGACAATAGTCATTTTTATTATATTAGCTCAGTCTACACACGAGCAATTGATAATTTTTTCAAATGTTTAGATCTGACTTTGTTTCTGCGAGATGTGTTTTGTAATTGTTTTCATATAGTTCTTGGAAATGAAAAGATTAATACAAGGGAAAATAAAAGAATTAGAGGAAAGGTATAAAAAAGAAGGAGGGGCTCTAAAGGGGAAGAACTGTTTGAGGGAGGTGGTCATCAAAAGCAAAATACTAGGGAGGAGAGAAGGGAGAAAGGGGAAAGGAAAGAGAAAAACATAACTTTGGGTAAATAAGATGGCAGGAAATACAAAATTAGTTATTTTAACCGTGAATGTGAATGGGATGAACTCTCCCAAAAAACAGAAGCATATAGCAGACTGCATTAAAAGTCAGAATCCTACAATATGTTGTTTACAAGCAACACATCTAAAACATATATACATACAGAGTGAAGGTAATGGTCTGGAGCACAATCTATTATGCTTCAGGTGAAGCATAGAGCATTTCAGGTAGAAAAAGAACAAATTTAAAACCCTCAATTAAATACCAAATTGGAAATTCTGAAAATAAAAGGGGAGATTAATAAAATTGAAAATAAGAAAACTATTGAATACATAAATAAAACTAAGAATAGATTTTATGAAAAAAATAAAAAAATAGATAAGCCTTTAGTTAATTTAATTAGAAAATGGAAAGATGAAAATCAAATTTTTAGTCTCAAAAATGAAAAGGGAGAACTTTCCACCAATGAAGAGAAAAGTAAAGCAATAAGTAGGAGTTACTTTGCCCAATTTTTTTCTAATAAATTTGATAATCTAAATGAAATGGAGGAATAACTACAAAAGTATAGATTGACCATGTTAACAGAAGAGGAAATAAATTATTTAAATAGCCCCATTTTAGAAAAAGAAATAGAGCGAGCTATTAATCAATTAATTTCCATACTATATAAACTATTTGAAAAAGTAGGGAAAGAAGGAGTTCTAAGAAATTATTTTTATGATACAGATATGGTGTTGATAGCTAAGCCATGTAGGGTGAAAACAGAGAACAAAAACTATTGACCAATTTCTATAATGAATATTGATGCAAAAATCTTAAATAAAATATTAGCAATGAGATTACAGAAAGTGATCTCCAGGATAATACACTATGATCACAGTAGGATTTATACCAGGAATGCAAAGCTGGTTCAATATTAGGAAAACTATCAGCATAATCAACTAAATTAATAGCCAAACTAACAAAAATCATATGATTATCTCAATAGATGCAGAAAAAAGTATTTTATAAAATCCAACACCCATTCCTATTAAAAAAAAAAACTGGAGAGTATAGGAATAAATGGGATTTTCCTTAAAATGATCAATAGCATCAATTTAAAAACATCAGCAAGCGTCATATATAATGGGGATATACTAGAACCATCCCCAATAAGATCAGGGGAGAAACAAGGCATCCCACTGTCACCATTACTATTCAATATTGTATCAAAAATGTTACCTTTGGCAGTAAGAGAAGACAAAGAGATTAAAGGATTTAGGTAGGTAATGAGGAAACCAAATTATCACTCTTTGCAGATGACATGATGGTATACTTAGAGAACCCTAGAGACTCAACTAAAAAACTACTAGAAAAAATTCACAACTTTAGTAAAGTTGCAGGACTCAAAATTAATCCACATAAATCATCAGCATTTTTATATATTACCAACAAAGTTCAGCAGCAAGAGATAGAAAAAGAAATTCCATTCAAAATAACTGCTGATAATATAAAATATTTGGGAATCTATCTGCCAAGGAAAAGTCAAGAATTATATGTACCAAACTACAAAACATTTTCTACACAAATAAAGTCAGACCACAGTGGGGGTGGAGCCAAGATGGCGGAGTGAAACCTCCTCCGAACTTCTCTCAAATCAACAATAAAATAAGCCTCTGAACTTATCTTCAAGTCAACGAATCCAGAAATATTTGGACACTGCTTGCTAATATCTCTGAAAAACTTCACATTAGGTTTGTGTAATCGGACACAGGGATAAACAGTGGTGTAGGCCAGAAGTGAGGGTGGGACTTAGCTCACTGTGGCAGAAACTACAAACTCCAAATACTTGGAGTTTATTTGAGGCACTTGGGATACTTTGCCCTGATTGGGGGCAGGTGTTCTGGCAGACTTGCCTTGTTTAAGGAGTAATTCAGACTTAGTCCTAGCCCCCACTGGCCCAGCACCTTAAGCTAATTTGCCAAATTGCCCCAGGGCGAAGAACTTCAGCTGCTATTTTTTTCCCTACCTAAAAGAGACCTCCATGCTGTCTAAAAAAACAAACAAACAAACAAACAAAAAGAAACGAAGAAGCAAAAGAGAGCTCTCACCATAGACAGCTTTTATCAAGAGAAAGAAGGGATGACCCCAGATCCTGAGGTTCCTTTAGACAAAATTCCAGAGGAAGTTATTAAGGACTATCACTGGTCCCTTTTTCAAAAGGCCTTTATGGAAAATTGCATAAAGAACCTCAAAAGAGAGCTGGAGGATAAATGGGAAAATAAACTGAAATCAGTGCAAGAAGGATATGATGCCCTGCAAAAGAGATATGAAAAAGACATAAATTTATTGAAAAATAAAATTAGTGAAGTGGGAAAAAAGTGCAATGAACAAACAAATTCAATTGGGCAGTTACAAAAGGAGCTTAAAAAGGTAACTGAAGAAAACAACACTAAAAATAATTGAAAAAATGCAAGTGAATGACTCAATAAGACTTCAAGAATCAGTCAAACAAAAAACAAAAAAAATGAAAAATTGGAAGAGAATATGAAATATCTCCTAGGAAAAACAACTGACTTGGAAAATTGATCTAGGAGACACACTCTAAGGATTATTGGACTTCCTGAAAGCCATGATGAAAAAAAGAATCTAAACACTATCTTCCAGGAAATCCTGAAAGAAAACTGCCCTGAGATTGTAGAATCAGAAGGCAAAATCACCATTGAAAGAATTCACCGATCATCTCCTGAAAAAGACCCCAAAATTAAAACCCCAAGGAATATCGTGGCTAAATTTCAGAACTATCACACCAAGGAAAAGATTCTGCTAGCAGCTAGAAAGAAACAATTCAAATACCGAGGATCAATAATTAGAATCACACACAATCTGTCAGCCTCCACATTGAAGGATCAAAGGTCCTGGAACCAGATATTACGAAGGGCAAAGGAACTTGGATTACAGCCAAGAATAAATTACCCAGCTAGAATGAGCATTATCCTCCAGGGAAGAAGATGGTCATTCAATGATATAGGTGAATTTCACCTATTTCTAATGAAAAGACCGGATCTGAACAAAAAATTCAACATCCAAACACAGAACTCAAGAGATTCATAAAAAGGTAAAAAGGAAAGGACTCTTGAGAACTTTATTTCTACTAGGGGGATGCTTAAAGTTTGGGGGTATAATTAACTAGATATTACTTTGATAATATGAAAAAGAAAACTAGAGGGGAAAAGGTTGTCATACTGTGGAAAAGAGGGAAAAAGTGGTAAAATAAGGTCTAAAAAAAGAGGAGGTAAAAACAAGGTAAAATCTCTTGAAGAGGCAAAGAAAACCTAATATAATTGAGAGAAAGAGGGGAGGGAGATGAGCATTGTGTAAATCTTACTCTCATCAGGTTGGGCTCTAAAAGTGTATATCAGACACTTGATTTCACATAGAAACTTTTCTGTTGCTAGAGGGAAATGGGAGGGAATTAGGAAAAGAAAGGGACAAACTAATAGAAGGGAAAATAGAAGAATCAGGGGAAAGGAGTAATAACAGGGGGAGGGGACCTAAAGGGTGATGGATTGTTTGGGAGAGGAGATCATCAAAAGCAAAGTACTGAGGAGGGGGGAAGGGAGAATGGGGAAAGAATAGGGAAAAACATAACTTGGGTAAATAAGATGGCAGGAAATAAAGAATTAGTTATTCTAACTGTGAATGTGAATGGGATGAACTCTCCCATAAAGCAGAAATTGATATCAGACTGGATTAAAAACCAGAATCCCACAATATGTTATCTACAAGAAACACATCTAAAACATAGTGACACATATAGGATGAAGGTAAAATGCTGGAGCAGAACCTATTATGCTTCAGGTGAGCAAAAAAAAAAGCAGGGTTAGCAATCCTTATCTCAGATCAAGTAAAAGCCAAGGTAGATCTAATCAAAAGAGATGAGGAAGGAAACTATATTTTATTAAAGGGTACCATAGATAATGTAGCAATATCTATATTAAATATATATGCACCAAGTGCAATAACATCCAAATTCCTAGAGGAGAAATTAAGAGAGATGCAAGAAGAAATAGATAAAAAAAAATTTTAAAAAATAAAGTCAGACCTAATCAGTTGGGAAAATATCAAGTGCTCATGGGTAAGCTGAACAAATAAAAGAAAAAATGACAATACTACCCAAATTAATTTACTTATTTAGTGCCATACCAATCAAACTCCCAATAAATTATTTTTACAGATCTAGAAAAAATAATAGCAAATTTCATCTGGAAGACCAACAGGTCAAGAATTTCAATGGAATTAATGAAAAAAAAATGCTGATGAAGATGGCCTAGCAGTGCCAGATCTAAAACTATATTATAAAACAGTGGTCATCAAAACCATTTGATACTGCCTAAGAAATGGAGAGGTTAATGAGTGGAAGAAGATTGGATCACAGGACAAAACAGCAATAATTATAGCAATCTAGTGCTTGACAAACTTAAAGACCCCAGTTTTTTGGATAAGAACTCATTATTTGAGAAAAACTGCTAAATTGGAAACTAGCATGGAAGAAATTAGGGCTTGCCCACACCTAACACCACATATCAAGATAATATCTAAATGGGTTCATGATTTAGACATAAAGAGTGATATTATAAGCAAATTAGAGAATTGGAGGATAGTTTACCTCTCAGACCTGTGGAGAAAAAAAGGAATTTTTGTCCAAAGAAGAACTGGAACCCTTAATGGAACACCAGAGAAACAATTTTGATTATATTAATTTTATAAGGTTTTGTACAAACAAAACTATTGCAGACAAGATTAGGAGGAAGCAATAAGTTGGGAAATCATTTTTACATTTAAGGGTTCTGATAAAGGCCTCATTTCTAAAATGTATAGAGAATTGGTTCAAATTTATAAGAATTCCAGGCACTTTCCAATCGATAAATGGTCAAAGATTGTGAACAATTTTCAAATGATGAAATTAAAACTATTTTGTCACGTGAAAAGGTGCTCCAAATCACTATCAATCACAGAAATGCAAATTAATAGAACTCTGAGATATCACTACACACCTGTCAGATTGGCTAAAATAACAGGAAAAGATAACGATGAATGTTGGAGGGCATGTGGGAAAACTGGGACACTGATACATTGTTGGTGGAACTGTGAACGGATCCAACCATTCTGGAGAGCAGTTTGGAACTATGCTCAAGAACTTATCAAGCTGTGCATACCCTTTAACCAAGCAGTGTTTCTATTAAGCTAATATCCCAAAGAGATCTTAAAGGAAGGAAAGGGACCCACATTTGCAAAAATGTTTGGGGCTGCCCTTTTTGTAGTGTGTAGAAACTGGAAACTGAATGGATGCCCATCAATTGGAGAATGGCTGAATAAATTATGGTGTATGAATTCATGTAATATTATTGTTCTGTAAGAAAAGACCAGCAGGATGATTTCAAAGAGGTCTGGAGAGACTTTTATGAAGAAATGAGCAGAACCAGTAGATCATTATACATGGCAACAATAAGAATGTTTGATAATCAATTCTTAAGGACATGCCTTTTTCAACAATGAGATGTTTCAAACCAGTTCCAATTGTTTAGTGATAAAGAAAGCTATATACACCCAGGAAGAGGCCTTTGTGATCTTAGTGTGGACCACAACATAGCATTTTCGTGCTCTCTGTTGATGTTTGCTTGGATTTTGTTTTCTTTCTCAGGTTTGTTTATTTTTTTCCTGTAGATCTATTTTTTCTTATACAGCAAGATAACTCTATAAATATGTATACATATATTTAATTTGTCATACATGTATTAGGAAGGAGGGAAAAATTTGTAATAGAAGGCTTTGCAAGGGTCAATGTAGAAAAATTACCCAAGCATATGTTTTGCAAATAAAAAGTTTCAAAAAAAAACTCAAAAAAGACAAAAAAAAGAAAAAAGAAAAGAAAAGAAAGAAAGAAAGAAAGGAAACAAAGAAAGAAAATAAGTTACACATAGTGGCAAAAACAAGTGTCACCTAGGTTTATGGGTAGACTGTGATTTTTGGATTATTTTTGTTTTACCTTGAGCAACTGTGATGTTTGATTATGACTGCTTTTGCCTTTTAATGGGTAAATGTCATGATTAATCCTAATAATAACAATAATAATAATAATAATAATAATAATAATAATAATAAACATGTATTTCTTGGGTTTGTTTTAACAAGTAGATTGCCTAGTATGTAATTTTGTCTACACTAAATTTAAATGCAATTTCTTTTTCTATCTCTTGCTGATGAGCTTTGTCAGCAATACATAAAAATGCTGATGATTTGTGTGGGTTTATTTTATATCCTGCAACTTTAGTAAAGTTGTGAAGTGAATAGGTTTTTGGATGGTTTTCTAGGATTCTCATATCATTTGCAAAGAATGATAATTTTATTCCCTTGTTGCCTATTCTAATTCCTTTTTTTATTGCTAAAACCAATATTTCTATTACAATATTGCTTGTTTCATCCCTGATCTTATTGGAATATGCCCAGTTTTTCTCCATTATAAATAATGCTTGTTTCTTGTTTTAGGTAGATACTCATTATTTTACAAAAAAATCCCTTTATTTCTATGCTCTCTAATCTTTTATGTTTTAAATAGAAATGGATGCTGTATTTTGTCAAAAGCTTTTTTTTCTGCATCTATTGAGATTATCATATGATTTTTCCTGCTTTTGTTATTGATATGGTTGATTATAGTAATAGATTTCCTGATATTGAATCAGCCCTGCATTCTTGGTATAAATCCTACTTGATCATAGTGTATTATCCTGTTGATAATTTGCTGTAATTTCTTTGGTAATTTTTTTTTGTTTTTTTATTTAGGGGCAGCTAGATGGTGCAGTGGATAGAACACTAGCCTTGAAGTTAGAAGGACCTGAGTTCAAATGTAGTCTCTGACATTTAACACTTCCTAGCTGTGTGACCCTGCGCAAGTCACTTAACCCCAATTTCCTCAGCAAAAAAAAAAAAAAAATGCATTAATATTCATTAGAGAGATTGGGCTGTAAAATAGGGAGGGCTTGGAAAAAGTTACCAGTATTAGATGGAATTATAATTGTGATTTACACGAAACTGAGAAAGTCTGTAGAGAGGCTTGAGGAGGGAAAGCATTCCAAGTATGAGGGACAGCTAGAGCAAAAGACTGGAGTTGAGAGATATAATGTCATGTTTGTGCACTAGGCAGGAGGTTGGCTATGATTACTGGAATGATGAATATGTATCAGTTAATAAGGCATGAAAAGAATGGAAAGGTCAGGGAGGGCTGGGTTTTGAATGTCAAATAAAGGAGTTTTTTTGTTTGTTTTTATTTTCATCTTGAATCATGTTGATGATAGGGATCCATTAGAATTTACTTAACAGGAGAGTGATATGGTTGGAACTGAGTTTTAGAAAAATCATTCCAGGGCCTGATCAAATTATAGGCAATTATATTACCCAAAAGGATCCAAAGAAGAGATGAGAAAAATAATGTGCTTCCCTTCTTTTAGCATCACAAGTACTTCCAAGAATAATCTAGGGTGGGGCTATCTTCCCCAAAAGAATGTAAGCATGTAAGCTTCTTAAGGGACTAAGTTTTGTAATTAGGGAAGGTGACCTGAGATTTGAAAAGTTTTTTTTTGTTTGTTTTTTTTTGTTTTGTTTTTGCCCCCAGCTTTCCACTGTTATTTTCCACTTGTAGAATGAAAACTCCTTGGGTGTAGGGGTTGAATTGAGTAGGAAATACCATGCTCTGTTAAGCATTTAATAGCCTTAGGCTTTCTTAACTCATAATTTTAGAAAGCCTTAGAAACCCCAACCAATGGGGAAAGGAGCAGGAGATTGGGGAAGGAAGCTGATATTAGGGAATAAAAATGAACTGCCCCTTGCTTGCATGTGTGTGTGTGTGTGTGTGTGTGTGAAAGGATTCAAAGAGTGTGTACTCTTTCTCATGAGAAAGAAATAAATTCCTTTTTTGCCTTTCCTAAGACAAGTCTCTGGTTCATTGAAAAGGGGTGGAAGTGACCTTTACCACACACATTCCTGATTGTTCCCTTTTACTGCAGGGACATCTAGATGGTACAGTGGATATGGTCTTAGGCTTGGAATCAGGAAAGCTCATTTTTCCTAAATTTAGATCCAGTTTCACACACTTAGTAGCCATATGAAACTAGGTAAGTCACTGTACCTTGTTTGTCTTGGCTAGTTCCTCATCTGTAAAATGAACTGGATATGGAAATGGCAAACTAATTTAATATCCTTATCAAGAAAAGTCTAAAATAGAGGTCAAACCACTCCAATATATTTGTCAAGAAAACGCTAATGGGATCACAGAGAGAACACTACTAAAATGATTGAACAAAAGCAAATATATGTGTGTGTGTGTTTACATTACCATTGCTAATATTTTGCATCAAATTATCACTATACATGTTTTTTTCCCTTAGCATTTTCCGTAAATTAGGGATTTTCATCTGTTTTTCCTTTATATCTCCAGTAATTAACATCATGTTTGTCAGTTAGGAGATACTTGTTGAATTGAGCTGATTTGGATTGGATTAGATTAAATTGAATTCAGTTCACTAGAATAAAACTTAACCAAATTGAATTGAAGTGAATTGAAAGTAATTTAATAATTTCTAAGATCCTTTCCAGGTATCTTATTATATGGAACTATTATCCACCCACTGAAATAATAGACACCTTTACTGTTACAACATCGAACAATGATAACAATAGATGAAGGCCACAAGTAATAAACACATTGTACATGACTTCACTATGTTCTTAAACTAAATTAAACACAACATTTCAAAGCGATTTCTCAAGGAAGTCTTTCAAAAAGTGTCCTCATTCTCACCTCTGTAAATGGAAAGACTGAATCTAGCTGGCTCAATTGCTGATTACTATTAGTAAGACAGTACAAAGGAGACATAATGTCTTAGCTGAAATTAATACACCAAGTAGAGTTCTATGCATCCCTAATCATACGTGATGGAGCTTTTTATGGGAATATAAAACAAAGAAAATAACATCATGATGTTTGTCCTATTCTGTGGGAGTCAGATTCACTGAAATATAAATAGGAGTAGGGGAGGAATACTTTCCTCAAAATATATTATTAAAAACTTTTTTGTTTTAATTAAGAAAACTAAAGCATAGAGAGTTAAGATGATTTACTCAAGTTTACAAAATTAACCAACAGAGTATATGGATGAAAACTGGGCTGAATTCAATTTTATTATTATTAAGAGTACATCATATTATCAATTACAGATTTTGAGAGGATTGAATGATGGTAAGCCAATTGGTCAAAAATTTAAAAATACAAATAGAACCAAACTATTTGATTTAATTTGTCTATTTACATTAACCAGAATTTGTTTGGTGGGAAAACTACTGAACTTGGAATGCATTATTGGAAGTCAACAGTGAATTTGAGTTCAAGCCTGAATCCATGCCTTAGATGTATAATCTTAGATGAGTTACCTCTCCTCTTTTAGCCATCTAATGGGTTAGATGATATGATGTCTTAAGTTCCTTCTGGTTCTGAATCCTATGATAATATGATTATTTAGACTAATGTAGTTCAATGTTGGAAGGAATAAATATGCAGCTACATCTCCCCAATCTCACTGATGAAGAACTTAGTTATAGCCACTCTGCTACTTAAAATCAAACTGAAATTTAAAGAAGTCAATCTGCAGCCTTAGGAAACTCACTTGAACACAAGTTCAATACTTAACACTGTGGAACTCAGCAAAAACGGTTTTGATCTCCATGGAGATGGATGCATTGTATTCAGATTGCTAGGGGCTTCATCACAGAAACATCAATAAGTTTCCTTGAATGTCCTTGAATACTACTTTGTGCAAATGTATGGGCAGCTGTTTAACTGCTTAAGAAAAATGCAGGGATTGCCTTTGTCTGGGAAAATTATACTACATTTTCCATCACTAAGAAGAGATTTCTCTAGCAATTGGGATAGCCTTATATGGAACCATTCACATTCTCTTCCCAGGAAACTTTTGGCCTTATTATACAATTCAAGTATTATAGTTTAACTTGGGCAAATTTACAAAGATAGCAAGCTGCCCCAGTGCTTAGGACCTATAGACATGAGTTCAAATTCAGACGTGAATACTTCTTCAGCCATGTGTTATCAGGCAAGTTAGCTTAATGTATCTACCTAATCTCCACATTTGTAAAATGGGGATAATGATAGTACCCACCATTCAAGGTTGGTGTGAGAATCCACTGCAGCAATAATTGTGATGGGGACTATCATCCCCTGTCAGGAAGAAGCCCATTGGCTATTATCACACATAACCAATTCCTAGACTATACTGTTTATGTATACTGTTGGAGAGGATGGAATTCTTTTTATCAACTTCCATTGTCTATCCCCAATTTCTGTGCATCTCTAAGCAACCTATGAGATATTGATTAGCATATCTTTAGACAGGTTTGAGACCTAGCCTGCCAGATGCATTTCATCTGGCTCCTCTTTGATCCCTACCTCTGAACTCCCTGGCACTTACCCTCTGTCTTGGACAGCAACCTTTATCCAAATTGAAATCAGAGACTCTCAAGGTAAAAAGCCAATAAAATATTTATTATGATCTCAAGAGAAAGGGCAACTCCCAATAGACAAGGTATTAGTAAAGAAGTGTAAAGCACAAGCGGCAAACACAGTATTTTATAGGCCCTAATGCAGAATCTGCCCCCCTTCTCATTTGTCTTCCATTAGCTGGTGAGTTCTAATCTCCAATTCCTTTGGGTTTATCTTTTCTTCTCTCTTGGGATCCATCTTTATCCTTTTACCTCTCCAAGTCTAACTGGACTTCCCCCTCCAGAATGTTCAATATTTACTATCCTGGCAAGTGATAACTGTCGTACCCTTGTGATAAGCTGTGTCACACAGGGGAGGCAGATAGGGAGTGGTATGATTCCACTTAAAACTATCAACAGGAACCAAAGAATCTGTTTTTACCAGGTACCTCCAGACCAAGACCAACAAGAGGCATTAAATGGTGAGGACCATGATGAGAGTTTTATTATGTCTTTGGCAATTTCCTTTACTACCTGTCCATTATCATCTATTTTCACATAGCAAAAATCCAATTTCCCACAAATTCTACCTCTACAGCAAACAAATAGTCTAATACCTACCTATGCTGAAGTACTGCTTCTCTAGCCTGAATGACGTAGTTTGCTGACAGATCTAGTGCCTTTATTATAGTAATTATTTCAATGTCTAATGAAACTATTAAGCTTACAAGTTGATGTTCTGTAATCCCAGTTTCTATTTGGGACCATCTATCACCCCAATCATTTCTGTCTCCAGTAATTAAAATATGTAACTAATTCAGAAATAAAGATGCCTGTCACAAAAGTCAGCAACAATTGAAATACTAAAAGAAAGAGATATATGCATCTAACAATAAATAGATCCTCATTTACCTATTTATTTATTATATAATAAACATATTTTCAGATATACAAAACTTTACACACTTGAACTTTGTTCATAGCTTCTACTGATCTTTTGTCAAGATTATAGAAATTTGCTATAAGAGGAAAAAACAGGGACATGATTTTATTCAAAAACTGGTTCATTGGGCTTCAATCTCAATACATGACAGGATAAAGTATTTAGCTCAGTTTGACTTTCAGGTAATTATATGTAATAACAATTGCAACCTATAGCCAGATTCAGCAATGATTAGGTGAGTTATTATTCAAAGGAACACCACTGGGAAACTGAATCACAAGTATACTATCTTAAGCAGAAACTAAAGTTGTCCTCCCAACTTTTGTCCAGATAGTAAACTTCACCTGTAACAATTCAGAATCACATTCCTCTGAGTGGCTTTTGGCTTATTGCTTTCAGATGATGGATTTCTGACTTGATGATCCATCAGCCAATCAACACTGAATTCAAAATACTAAATAACATCAGCTACTTTCCCAAGAGATTTTATTTCAAATAGCAAGTCTCATTAATCAAAGCTTCAGGTGAACTTACTTTTCAAGGATCACATATTCTAAATAAGTATTGACTATAATCTTATGTCAATAACAGTAAGAAATTCATCCCAGAAAGTTCACATTTTGTCTTCATATTTAAGTAGATGGTTTTAAATTCAACATTACACAAATCATTTTATTTTAAGATTCTCAATAACCAATCTATATCAAAATATGTTCAATGGGAACATAGACATAGATCACTATTCTCAGAATCTCCCTAAACAATGAGAACAGCTTTAAAATCACTCAATACAACCAATTAAAACTCAGAAAAAATATAGAATATACTGTTCTAACTTCGCATTAAAGAAGCCTTTCAAAAGTAACATTCATAATTTCTTCTTCCTAAAAAATGTTAATTCTATTTCCTCCTTTCAAGGAGTCCCTATAACAATTTATGGAAATATAAATCTATAGCGCAAGTATTGTTAAAATTCCTCTAAGCACAATTAATCTCCCCTCCTACCAACATTCCTATTTGCCTTGGTGCAAAATCGATTTTAGAGGTTTTAAATTGTCCCTAACATTCCATTTTTGAGGTTTCTCTACAGGTCATTTATGCCTGGTGTTCTCTGCCTCCTTACTGCTGTCTCAGTCATCTGTAATGTATGTAAGGTCCCTCCCACTCCGCTTCTTCCAGGACTTAGAAAGAATCTGCTCTCCTGGAACTGCAAACTCCAAAGGTTTTTATCTAGGCTTGCATTCCTTGCTTCTGAAAGCTAAAAGGGATGAGGACATTCCAGGATATAATTGCTTAAAAACTTATCCTTTGTTTCAATAGAGGGTCTTTCCAATTTTTCCTCCCAAATATAATAAATCAATCTCATTTGGCAAAAGCCCCAGATCACTTCTTGAGACAGATAGGTCGAATTATTAAACAAAGCAATGAGGAAACATTTGGTCAAGGCAATTTAGTCTCTAACATCAATTTAGTAACCCATTTTTAAGAAGCTGAATGATTCTTTCCACTCTCCCTGATGTGGGCAGATGCCTGGGTATATGGAATTGCCCCTCAGTTTGCAATCTTTCCCCATTATTTATTGTAACACCTTAGAAGTAAAGTATATTACATTATTATAATTATTAACATAACATATTAATATATTATATATAATATATAATAATAATATTATAATTATAATATTATAATATTTCTACGAATCCATATTTAGGTACAATTTGATGCAATGTTATTCCACTAATTCCTCTCAAGACAGCAGGGCTCAAGGGAATGCTTCTACTCATCCTATCAAAGGGTCCACTATTGTCAATAAATACCTCAGTTTTCCCTCTGACCTCATTTCAATAAAACTGAACTTGAATATTCTGAAACCAGGCTCCTTCCCTCTGGAGGGACACCTCCTCAATGTCTACTATTTATCTTTAGACATATCACACTCCTTTCATGTACATCAATTTTTCTTGCATTTACTTCTTTGTTAAAGGGAGAAAGCAATATAAACCTTAAGATTTAGGATATAGGCCATGTCCAAATAGCTTTTGACCACATTTCACAAAATTTATACCACATATGTAGCAGGGCAGACAAAATATTAAATCACAGCTCATGCAATTTTTACAAATTAAAAATACACAATTTAGAAAGCAACATTGTCTAATTAGGAGATATACACATATGACCTCTTTAGGTAAGTTAACAGAGAACTTTGAATACCAAGTTTTTTTAACCTTAAAAGTAAATGAAATACAATTTAAACTTCTAATAGCAATACCTCAATATTAATGCTCACATATATCTAAAATCTTGTACCAAAATCAATAAGTTCACAATTTTAGT
Source organism: Myrmecobius fasciatus (assembly GCA_023553655.1). NCBI lineage: Eukaryota > Metazoa > Chordata > Mammalia > Dasyuromorphia > Myrmecobiidae > Myrmecobius > Myrmecobius fasciatus. The sequence continues at coordinate 26,898 of JAJPUD010009985.1, read as the reverse complement.
ATGCAATAGTTAGTAGTAATTATCTCACACAATTTCAGGATCAGAATTGCAATTTCAACACACACAAAGATCAGAATTTAAGGTGGCAGAAAACTGCACTTTTAAGTCCATCTAAAAGGGAGGGGAACATGCAACAAGGGCTTTAAGGAACTGGTGTTCTTTGGGAACCTGGATGAGAGGGTCAAAGAAATTTGGACCCAAGCATATGGCTTCAAGTCTGGCCCAGTGACTAGCCCATTCTCTATGCCAAAAATGCTGGGGGGCATGTCAAAGATGTTGGGGCACCAGTGCAAACTCCAGAAGAATCCAGGCTACCCAGGGAAACCAGCCAGGACAGATTCCACAATTCTCCAGAGGGCATATGCCCAAGTTTTTGGTGTGGGAGAGACTCCTTACAAACAGAAAATATGTAGGAACGAGCCCCCAAAACTGTGTGGGACAATGACCTTATCTAAATTAAAATCAGAGCCTCTCAAGGTAAAAGTTGAAAAAGGATTTATTATGATCTCATTAGAAAGGACAATTCCTAACAGACAAGGTATCAGTAGAATAGTGCAAAGCACAAGCTATAAACACAGTATTATATAGACCCTAAAGCAGAATCCACACCCCACCCCATCTGATCTTTTCATTCATCAGTTGGCAAGTTCTAATTTACGCAGTAATTAAATATGAACCCCAGAAGACACTTTACCATATTAAGTAGTTAAATGCTAATGAAAAGGTTGGGGGCACAGGAAGGAAGTGTTTGTTAATCTAAGATAATTGAACACTTGCAACTTTTAGCTATAGTTCAACTTTTTAATTGTAAAATTTCAAGTCACAGTTAAGGCCTAGGTCAAGGTCACATTCTTATGAGAGGTCATCATTCAATTTATCCCATTAACCTCTTCCTTGATCCCTCACTCTGAGTTCCCTGTTTTTTTCTGAGAAACCCCCAAGACTTTGAAAGATCTGTTTATGATGAAGATCTTTGCTAGGTTCTTTTCAGGACAAAAAATCCAATGTGAGGTACTCTATTTCTCTCGCTCATAGTGCCTTCTTTTAATGGTGCCTTTCTTCTTACTCTAGTTAACTCTAGTTGGTCTGATAAACTCTTCTATGAATATAAGCTGCCAGTCAATGGTCTTCTCAGACTTCATGGCATATTCCTTTAATGGATTCTTCTAAATTCCTTTCCTTGCTCTGTATATGCTTTCCCAGCTCTTTTAAATCGGGCATCCCTGATACCCATTTTACCTCTTGTATTGTTTATAACCTCTTCTTCTAAATAAAATTACCTTTTCGCAAAGAAAATGGTCATTCTGAATTTGTCACATCTTTATTTCAAATTAGTTATTGATACCCTGACCCAATCAGTTGTAAGATGATTTATAAACTTTTTTTTATTAAAGCTTTTTATTTTCATAACATATGTATGGGTAATTCCTCAACATTTATCTTTACAAAGTTTTCCATTACATATTTTCCCCACAGTCCCCTCCACTCCCCTAGATGGCATGAAGTCCACTACATGTTAATTATATTAAAATACTTAACAAGTCAAATATATGTATACATATCGTATCTACATGAACAAAAAATATCCGAGAAAGGAAACCCAATGCAAGCAGATGATTTGTAAACTTGATGTGCAGAGATTTTATGTGTATGTGCAAACATATGTATATAATCACAGGTATTTATGTGTCACATAAATTTTAAGTAAATGTTTCTCTTGAAAACTAATAAATGTATAAATAGATAATAGGGGGAAAGAGAGGGAGAAGGGGAAGAAGAGAGACTAAGTAAAAGAGAGAGCAAGAGAGTGAGAGTGAGAGAGAATAACAGTGTGAGCCAGACAGACAAAGAGTGAGATATTAAAGGTATATGAATGATAGCTACAATTTAGGAGACTGAAGATCAGCATGATTCACAGAATCTTCATGGAAGGGATGTATAACACAGCTCTGAAACTCAAATCTCAGATTTTAAGTCCCCTTTAAGGGTTCCACTACTCCACACTGTCTCTCCATAGGGATTTACTATCTATTCCAGAGCAATCTATTTAACTTTTTAATACCTATCATTATTGGGGGAAGAGTGTTTGGGGCCATTACCACAATAAGCAATGAAGTTCAGGCTCTATAGAACAGACATAGTTTGCTAAAGGGGAAAAAAAAGAAAAGAAAAAGAATTTATGGCATGTATGCCGGGGTAGTCAAGTATCAATATGTTGGAGCTCTGACATCTTCAGACAGTCTTTTTTCCTCATAATCCACAAGGGGGGTGAGGGGAAGAGAGAATGGCTGGTTTCTCCATCATTCTCTTTCTTTCTCAGAGGACCAAAATGACATCACCATGATAGAGTTAAGTTAGTGTGTCTCACTATGGCTGATCAAATCAACATGAGCTCAGAATGCTCTGCCCCAGTTCAGACACAAATAATCTCTATGAACATTTGAGGTGGACTCTCTAACTTGGTGCACCTCACATTTTTTCTGAGCTAATTAAGTTCTGCTTTGATCATAGAGCATATCAGCTTTTCTGATGAGGGCACATTAGGTTGGGCAGTCCTTGGCAGTGCCTCCAAGATCATAGTTAATTCTAACTTCTTAAGAAAAATTTTGAGGGTGTCCTTGTGTTGCTTGTCTGGCCACCTCAAAAGCACTTGTCCTGTGAGTTCTCCAAAATAATATTTTTTGGCAAGTATACATTTAGCATTCAAATAATATGGTCAGTCCAACAGAGCTGCACTCTCTGCAGTAGAGTTTGAATGCTTGGCAATTTGGTTTGAGAAAGGACTGAGTACTTATCTTGCCAAGTGATCTTCAGAATTTTCCTGAGACAATTCGAATGGAAATGATTCAGTTTCCTGGTATAGAATGTTATACCTAGTCTTTTACTCTACAAGATGAATATTACCATTCAACAAAAGCAGTGGCCCAAGTCAAAAAGATTATCAGAAGAATTAATGTTAACAAATTAGAATGAGAGAAAATTTTTTTTTTTGCTTACTTATAGGATAATTTCAGCCAACACACAATTGGCACAGAAACACAGTGGCAGAGAAAAGTAATAACCAGTTTTCAGAGATTTGGTGTATAACACTGCATTTGGTTGTCTGGACCAAAAACACTCATAAACATCAACACTGATTTGATGAAAATGGGAAATTCAGAAGCTACCAAATGAAAAATATCAACTCTATAAAATGTACCAGCAGGATGGTTCAACCATCTCTAAGAAGGTAGCATTCAATTTCATCAAAAATAAAGTACAATCAAAGCTTACAGAAATACAGCATTCTTGGCTCAATAAAAAGGCAGAAGAAGTTAAATTTTATGTTGGTAATAACAATCCAAAGTGCTTTTATGATGCATTGAAGGATGTTTATGGGCCAAAGACCTATGGTTCATCTCAACTACTTAATGCTGATGGAATCTTGATTAGTGATGGAACATTGATTAGTGATGAGAACATGATCCTAGAAAAATGTATTGAACACTTAACAGAGTCTTATCAACAGAACTTTTAGATCAATGCTGAAACCATTGACAATTTACATCAGATTGAAATCAATCGCTCTTTAACTGAAATTCCAACTGAAGAAGAATTGAATGCTATTAGGTTACTTTTGTGGAACATAGCATCTAATGCTAATTTTATTCTGGCTCAGATTCACAGAGTTGGGGGTTCATTGGTCATACAAAAGCTGACTAAATTTTCCCAAATTATATGGCAAGAGTAAGTTCAAGAATCCCTTTGAATAAATTGCCTTATGACAATAATGGGGGAATGGGGTGAGTGGGTCTCTCTTAATCATTGCTATCAAGAATCTTGCCAGTCTTCCTTCATAGGCTGATCTTACACCTGGAAGACTGTCAACTATCTGAAAGCTACTATGGCCTCAGAAGGGGCCAAGGTACAGAAAATATCTTGTTTCTATCCAACAACTCTAGGAGAAATGACAGGTGTACAACAGAAGTCTGTACAAAACAGTTATAGATCTGATCATAGCCTTTGATATAATTAATCATGAGGGTTTATGGAAAATTATGTCAAAATGTGGTTATGGAGAGAAGTTTATAAATATAATATATCAATTTTTTGATGGCATGCTCGCCCAGATTCTGGACAATGGACAATTTTCCTGAGCTTTCTTGGTGACCAATGGTATCTCTTTGAGGTGAATGGAACAAAGGAATAGGATTCTGGCTGCAGTTATTGACTATAAGACCAGTTTGGGCCAGTTTGAATTGCCTCAGGCAAGTCTACAAATTGACAACTCAGAAAAGTCAGTCAGTGGTTATCTACAAGGATATCTGAGAAGAAACAAGACCAAAGCATAGATTCTTGAGAAATAAGGCAGACTTAGGTTCAGCTGAAATAGGTATATGGTAAATGCAGTTCAAGCTTCTTCCTAAGACTTAGGGAAATATAGCCCAATGAAAAGAGTTTAGACTTTCATATACTCTTACCCTATAATTCTTAGAAAGTTTTTCCTTACATATAATTGAATATTATCCTGACTCAGTAATGCATTGTTTTCAGCTTTGGTTGTCAATTAATATTGTATGAGATTGTTGTGGAAACATCACTCAGTTTGCAGCCTTTGCATTGCCTGCTATTTACCACATCCCTCTTATCTGTTAGCCATCCCATAAGACCAACTGGGGAAATACTGAGATGCAGTATCTCATCTCCTCTTGCTGACATGTGACTATGAGAATTGTCTATCTCATTAAAATAGCTATCAAGAAAAGCTGGTTCCATCTTGAGTATCTTACTTAATTCCAGTGCTACCTTGATTTATTTTTAATAAATTATTTTAATTTTCTCAGTTCTAAGTTTTATCTTGTTAATCAGGGTGAAACCCCAATGCATAATTTTCCTTTTAATACATATGCCCCCTTTTAATTTTTGATCTCATTTCTTAAATATGTGCCTATATATTCGTGTGCATATATAAATATCCTCATGGCACAGAGACTAATTAGCTTTCTGATAGCTTTTTAAATAATAAGGATGGCACAAGACTATAGGAGGATCAATTCTGATGGACATGGTTCTCTTCAACAATGAGGTGATTCAAACCCGTTTCTATTGTTCAGCTATGAAGATAGTCATATACATCCAAAGAGAGGCCTGTGGGAGCTGAGTATGGCCCCCAACATAACATTTTAATGCTTTCTGTTGATGTTTGCTTACATTTTGTTTTCCTTCTCCGGTTTATTTTTCTTTCTCTTTCTAGATCCAATTTTTCTTGTGCTGCAACATAACTGTATTGATATGTATAAATATATTTGATTTATCTATCTATTTATTTATTTATTTTAACATATTTAACATGTATTAGATTACCTGCCATCTAGGGGTGGGGGTGGGGGAAAGGAGGGAAAAATTTGAAACAGAAAGGTTTGAAAAGGTCAATGTAGAAAAATTACTCATATGTTCTGTAAATAAAAAAGCTTTAATAAAAAAATGTAAAAAATAATAATGATGATTATCTTTATATGTATATATATATACAAATGTGTAGATAGATAGATCTAAATATAGATAATACTCCTCAGCAGAAATCTCTCTAATACTTAATGAGATCTTTACCATAGCTCTCATCATCTTCACCTTAAATATCACCCCAGCTGGAAAATGCTTAGACAGAGCACAGAATGAATGTTGGTTCAGAATAGAAAGAGCAGAGGATCATTTTCTATACTTGTAGTAATACTGTGCTTTAGAGATCATGACATAGGATCAGAGTAACATTGAGCTGACCCTGTTACATATAGAAACCAAGAACTTTAGGGAATCTCTGAGTTTTTCTTATTAAATCTATAGATTTAAACTAGAATCATAGACTTTTTTTTTAACATGTAGGCATCCATCTATCCTCTACCTGAAGAACTTAAGTGATAGCTGTCCACCAAGAACAAAACCACACCTAAAATAGTTTTAGAAGACATTTATTGTTTGATAGAGGAGAATTCACCCCCCAAAAAGTGTTCTGCTCTCCTGAGTCTCAGTGAGCTTTAAATTAAATAGAATTCTGTCAAAAGCACAAGGATACAATTATTGGTGAGTTATGTGGGGTCTCCGGGGGCAATTATATGATACAGTGGCTAGAGTGTAAGGCTTGAAGTCAGGAAAACTCATCTTGTTCAAATCTGGCCTTAGACACATATTTTTATGACAACAAATCATTTCATCTGTAAAATGAGCTGGAGCACACAATGGCAAACCTTTTTCAAGATCTCTGACAAGAAAATCTCAAACAGGACCATAAAAAGCTGAAAACAACTGAAAAATCACAAAGTATTTCTAGACAAAGAATATATGTTTCTAGCAGCATGTATTAATACTCTGTCTCTCTCTTTATCTCTCTCTCTGTCTCTGTCTTTGTCTCTCTCTCTGTCTTGTTTCATCATGTTCATCATGTTGTTCATCATGACCCATATCTGGGTTACATGATATTTAGTCATGCAAAGCTAAGTTCACAAATATTAAAAGCATAATAAATATTTAACCCACAATTACATAAAATTAAATCTTCCTGATTTTCAGGTCAGCTCTCCGTCAAACCTATCTTATACTCTATGCTCATTCTAAAGATTGCATGATTTTTTTTTTGTGGAATTATGCATTTGTTCCTTAGAACACTGTTTGGAGACAAAGGATATAAGTTCAAGCTTCATTTTTTTTAAAATTTTATCTCTGGACTTAGCATTGCTTATCTATAAAATAGAGTGAAATAAACATCTTTCTAAACCAATTCTTTATAATCTATTGATTTATTATGTTTAATAGTAAATATATTTAATAATCATGCATTACCCACTATGTGAAGGTTTTTGCAAATGTTATCACATTTGATCTTGGCAAAAACTCTAGGCACACTTATTGTTTTCATTTTAGACTTGAAGAAACTAAGGTGAACAGAGGTAGGTTTTCCAGGGTTACATAGGTAGTTTGTCTAGACTACACACCAGTTTATTTACTATGATAGCTAACTTCATTTAGAATTTTCCTTAAGAACACACCTATCTGAAGAATCCTTCCTTTCTATGCCACATTCAATCTCTGATTTTTTTTTGTTATCTTTAATTTACTCTGAAATCTTTTTACTCAGAACCCTTACAACAAACTTAATATTACCCATATATGTTATTACTGGGCTATGTGCTGCTGTCCTTTTCAATGCAATCTCATCTGCAAAATCTAAAACCAAAACAAAACAAAGAAAACAAACAACAAAGAAAGGAAAAGAAATAAAAAACAACAACCTGAAGTGAGGACTTTAGAAGAAGGGGTGAGCTCTGAATCTCCCAAAGATATTGATTATTAATAATTATTTTCATATTCTTACATTTTATTAAGATGCGTTGTTCATTCAGGAAATGTCATATTAGGGAAATTGAATCAGGATAATTCAACCACAGCCCAGGCCAATAGTTATTCTCCCAGCTTTTTCCATGAGAACTCCAGCACAGTTTATGCATGTAAAAACCCATAGGGTTGCTGGCATCATGAAGCACTGGATTAGTACAATTTCTTAATGGTCATTCCTGGAGTAGACTCAAGATAATAACAGTTCCATTATGTTTTAAAGCACAAGTTCCAAAAATCAGAGCTTCGGGTTGGTTCCATTTTCAAAGATCACTTATCCTAGATAACAAATATTTACTATAATTTCTCTTTGGTAACCCTAAGAAATTCATTACAGAAAAGCCATATTTTGATAGAACTCATGGTAAGTGCTTGTTTTGTCATGCCTAAATTCAACATTACACAAATTATTTTACTTTAAGAACCTTAATAACAAATAAACAAATAATTGGTAGGGGATGTGTAAATATAATAATCCTAAATGGTACACAGATTAGACAGTGTTTCATATAATAGCACATAATAAGACAAAGCTCAGTTACTTAGCAAGGACCTAAACCCAGACTACTGCTCTCAGGATCTCTTTAAATAATGGAAACATCTCTGAGGTCACTCTAAGGAGTTTGCATGCATGTTCTAATTTCAGATTAAATAAAAAAAAAAACTTAATATAAGATTTTCCATTTTGGTGCCACAAGATAGCTCATAAATTGCTACCCTTCACTAACATAACAATTTATATTGAAATCCTGTTTCTTAAAACAAAAACATAAGAGGTTCTTGACTTTAACTTCACAACTTAATCGATTTACATGTTTGTTTCATAAGCTTCCCTCCTTTTTTTCATTCATACCCATATCATTCTGAAAGAGATACTTCCAAAAGTGAATCTTACACATGACAAGGTCAAGCATTAATTAACTCTTGCTTAAGTCATAGAATGACAAGTTCAGATCAAAGCTGTAAGCTCTTTCCCAACTATAGTTTATTAGAGTAATTTAGATGCTTTCGTATTAGAATGATAGCAAATAGATTCAGTATCGCAATTCCAAACTTCTACTTTGTCTACTCTGATAATAAAATTTTCCTATGAGAGCTATAAGCAGGGACATATTTAGCAAAGCATCAAAATTGGTTCTAAGGCCCATATATGCTACTCTAAGTAGCTGTGGATCCCAGTGAGTGAAAGCTGTTCCAAAGGGGTGAAAGACATTACAGAGATACTGTGTCCATCAAACAACCCTGCTATGCCTGGGAACTTACTCAAACTGTCAAGCACATGGTATTGAGTGAGTGGACATCTAGGGACCTGCACTGGCCTGCTGCCAGGGTTCTGGGCCTGGAATTAATGGATGGGCCAAGGCCCACTTCCAAGCAGTAACCCAAAGTATTAGCCAAAGTTAATTAATGTATACATGATGCTTTAAAGTTCCTCCTTCCTTTGATTCCTAGAATTATTGTTTTTTTTTTTTTGTAATCTTTTCAGAAATATTTTTGAATATTCTGAATATTCCTATTCAGGGAATACTTCTAACTGCCATTCCAGTGGGAGTGTGGATCCATTGACTTCTCTTGGCAGTTACCCTAGACATCCATGTAACTAAAATAATTAAAAACAATTACATAGTGGGGCAGCTAGATGGCACAGTGGATAGAGCACCAGCCCTGATGTCAGGAGGACCTGAGTTCAAATCTGGCTCCAGACACTTAACAATTCCTGGTTATGTGAGTCTGGGCAAGTCATTTGACCTCAATAGCCCCAGCAAAATAAATAAATAAATAAAAAATACATAGAATTTTGATTATATTAAGTTATAAAAAGTTTTGTGCAAACAAAAATATTGCGAACAAGATTAGAAGGGAAACAATAAACATTTTTTCATGCAAAGGTTCTGATAAAGGCCTCATTTCTAAAATATATAGAGAATTGACTCAAATTTATAAGAATTCAACCCATTCTCCAATTAATAAATGATCAAAGAATATAAAAAGATAATTTTTAGACGAAGTAATTAAAACCACTTATACTCAAAGGAAAAAGTGGTCTAAATCACTATTAGTCAGAGAAATGTAAATTAAGACCATGATATACCTCTCAGATTACTTAAAATAATAGGAAAAATAATGTTGAATGTTGGAGGGGATGTGGGAAAACTGGGACACTAATATAATTTTGGTGGAGTTGTGAACTGATACAACCATTCTAGAGAGCAATTTGGAACTATGCCCAAAGGACTATCAAAATGTGCATACCCTTTGATCCAGTAGTGTTTCCACTGTACTTATATCCCAAAGAAATCTTAGAGGAGGGAAAGAGACTCACATGTGCAAAAACATTTGTGGCAGCCCTTTTTGCAGAGCCAAGAACCTGCTCCAAAGTTATTTATTGTTCCCTCAAAAAAACTTACTCATCAAATTATAACGTTTCACTAATCACGTTAGCTATGGACATAATTGTTATTAATACCATAGGATTATTGCAATAAATTAACTTGCAAATAAAATTGGCAGACCTAAAAATCAGAGTTTTTTTGAGAAAAGCTTTTATTTTTGCTTAACCATGCATTGCTAAAAGTATTTTTCTTTCTAAAAACAGATAAAAATTCATCCTGATGTTAAAAGGAATAATCCCCAAACTTTCATGAAGCAAATAGTTGGAAATGTCTAAAATGCCAGATATCTCTCTTATTCAATCTTAAAGAAAAATAATTTTAAAATTGGAATTTATCAAGAATAAATTGGTGTATGGGGCAGCTAGGTGGCACAGTGGATAGAGCACCAGCCCTGAAGTCAGGAAGGTGTGAGTTCAAATCTGGCCTCAGACACTTAATATTTCCAAGCTATATGACCCTAGGCAAGTCACTTAACCCCAATTGCCTCAGCAAAAAAGCAAAAAAAAAAAAAGAATAAATTGGTGTAAAACTGTCTTTAAGTATCACAAATCTTTAAAGTGCTATAAAATTGAAATCAGTTCTTAACCATCATAAGTTTCTAGGTACCACCATCCTCTAGTCAAAAAAACTGCATATAATGAAAAGGACATTAATTTTTTTAGAAGCCCAAAAGAAAAACATATGCCCAACTAAATTATTTTTATCATAATAACACAATTTACAAAGAAGTCTTTAAAAATGTATTCGATATTTTTTTCATCTCTTTTTCTTAAAATATGTAACTAAAGCTTAAGAAAATAGTTACATTTTGGAATTCCAAGTAGACAAGTGAATATGTGATAGCTCACTTAAATCCCTACAAAAACAATGCTCCAAATTAATATACACAGACACAGACACACACATTTGCATGCACATATGCACATACATATATACACACCCACTATATGTACATATATATGTGTGTGTGTGTGTACATATCCCTCTGATATTTTGTATTGACCTGTTAAAGAAATTTTAATTTTTTTAATTAAAACTTTTTTATTCTAAAAACTTATGCGCATAGATAACTTTCAACATTTCACTCTGCAAAACCTTGTGTTCTAATTTTCTTCTTTTTCTTTTCCTCTCACTTCTCCCCTCTAAGGCAATATATGTATATGTGCAATTCTTCTATACATATTTCCAAATTTATTATGCTGCACAAGAAAAATCAGGTCAAAAAAGGAAAAAAAGGAGCAAAAATAAAACTTAAGCAAAAAACAAAAAAGTGAAAATTCTATTTTGTGATCCAGACTCAGTACCCATAGTCCTCTCTCTGGGTGCAGATGTCTCTCTCCATCACAAGTCCATTGGAAATGGACAGAATCACCTTGCTGTTGAAAAGAGTCATGTCCATTAGAACTGATTATCTTAGAATCTTGCTGTTGCTGCATACAATGTTCTCTTAGTTCTATTCACTTCACTTAGCATCAGTTCATGTAAGTCTCACTAGGCCTATCTGCAATCATCCTGCTTATTGTTCTTTACAGAACAATAATATTCCATTGCGTTCATATACCATAACTTATTCAGCCATTCTCCAACTGATGGGCATCCACTCAGTTTCCAATTCCTTGCCATTACAAAAAGGGCTGCACATGTGGGTCCTATTCCCTTTTTTATGATCTCTTTAGGATAGAGGCTCAGTAGAGACACTGCTGGATTAAAGGATAAGTACAGTTTTATAGCCCTTTTGACATAATTCCATATTACTCTCTAGAACGATTGGATCAATTCACAAGCCCATCATCAGTGTAGCAGTATCCCAGTTTTCCCACATCTACTCCAACACTCATAATCTTTTCCTTTCATGTTAGTCAATCTGAGAGGTGTGTAATGTATTTAATTTGCATTTCTTTGATCTGTAGTAATTTGGAGCATTTTAAGAAAAGTTAATCTTTAAGAGTTTATTAAGACTAAGCTGCTTGAAGATGTATATAACCTCCAGAAGTGATAAATAACCTCAGATGAAACTTATCCTACATTATAAGTACATTGAAAAATTCACTTTCATTTTCTGCAAGGTTTCCCATTTACTCAGTAGGAATTCCACAACACAGAAAACTCTTCAGGGTCTGATAAGAATTTATGACTAGATAGTTCTTAAAATATTTCCAGGTTTACAAAGGAGAACTTACAAGCTCTTTTCTTTGTAAAACTGAGTTTTTGTTTTTAAAAATAACTATGTAAATATTTGATTAGAACAATGAGCTCAAATAACAGTTACCAAACTTATAATTTTCTTTTTTTTTATTTGCATAACATGTGTGGGTAATTCTTCAACAATAACACTTACATAGCTTTCCGTTACAAATTTTTCCCCCAACTTCCCCACCCCTTCCCTAGATGGCAGGATATCCACTACATGTTAATTATGTTAAAATCTTGGCAAATCGAATATATGTATACATATTTCCAAACTTGTCATTGTTGTGCAAGAAAAATCTTGTCTACACAAACGATATATCAGATAAAGGAAACACAATGTAAGCAAACATCAATCAAGGAGCATGAGAATGTTATGTTGTGGTCCACATTTCACATCCCTCTCTCTGGGTGTATATGGCTTTCTTCAGTGAACAATTGGAGGTGGTTTGAAACATTTCATTGTTGAAGAGAGTGATGTCCATCAGAATTGATCATCATATAGTACTGTTGTTGCCGTGTATAATGATCTCCTGGTTCTGCTCATTTCACTCAGCATCAGTTCATGTAAGTCTCTCCAGGTCTCTCTGAAATCATCTTGCTGGTCATTTCTTACAGAACAATAATATTCCATAATATTCATATACCATAATTTATTCAGCCATTCTCCAATTGAAAGGCATCTATTCAATTTCCAGTTTCTAGCCACTACAAAAAGGGCTGCCACAAACATTCTTGCACATGTGGGGCCTTTTCATTCCTTTATGATTTCTTTGGGATATAAGCCCAATAGAAATGCTGCTGGGTCAAAGGGTATGCACAGTTTGATAACTTTTTGAGCATAGCTCCAAATTGTTCTCTGGAATGGCTGTATCCGTTCACAGCTCCACCAACAATGTATCAGTGTCCCAGCCCTCCCACATCCCCTCCAACATTCATCATTAACTTTTCCTGTCATTTTAGCCAATCTGACTGGTGTGAAGTGATATCTCAGGGTTGTCTTGATTTGCATTTCTCTGATCAATAGTGATTTGGAGCACGTTTTCATATGACTATAAATAGTTTTAATTTCATCCTCTGAAAATTGTCTGTTCATATCCTTTGACCATTTATTGATTGGAGAATGGCTTGAATTTTTATAATATGAGACAATTCTCTATATATTTTAGAGATGAGACCTTTATCAGAACCCTTTTTAACTTAATATAGTCAAAGCTATCTATCTGGTTTTCAATTAAGAGTTCCAGTTCTTCTTTGGACATAAATTTATTCCATCTCCATAGGTCTGAGAGGTAAAGTATATTACATTCCTCTAATTTACTTATAGTATCACTCTTTATATCCAGATCATGAACCCATTTAGATCTTATCTTGGTATGTGGTGTTAGATGTGGGTCAAGGCCTAATTTCTTCCACAGTAGTTTCCAGTTTTCCCAGCAGTTTTTGTCAAATAGTGAATACTTATCCCAAAAGCTGGGGTCCTTGGGTTTATCAAAAACCAAATTGCTATAGTTATTGCCTAGTTTGTTTTGTGATTCTATCCTATTCCACTGATCGACTACTCTATTTCTTAGCCAGTACCAAATGGTTTTGATGACCGCTGCTTTATAATATAGTTTTAGATCTGGTACAGCAAGTCCACCATCGTCAGCCTTTTTTTTCATTAATCCCCTTGAAATTCTTGACCTTTTGTTTTTCCAAATGAACTCAAAGTCATAATTTTCATAAGTAATAGAAAATAACTTTAGGTGAACTTAGATGAACAGGCAAAACTTGGACGTTTATAATTTCTTAACTTACAGTACTTTAGAACATTACAAATGTATGGTCAGAAGGGCTCATAGAATGATCTAATAGATTTTCTATTTTCCATTCATTCTTTATTTTTAACACAATTCTTAATTTAATGACTTTTGAATTATAAGAAAAATTTTTTTTTCTAATAACACAGCTGATACATTTTTTTTACCAAATTTCACAACTAAGAATATTTAAAAGCATAATAATACCTAATCAATATTAGGCATTTAAAACCTGAAACAAAATCCATTATGAATCAGGTAACTTTAATTTATCTGAAAGCTTCTGAATTGTCTCATACAGAAAATCATTCATCTCATCAACATTGATATTGTATACTGATCACATCAAAAAACCCATGTAAAGTCATCTAAACCACTATATATAATTAAAGAGTTAATTAAAACAGATAAAATTATGTAATGCTTACTATATCCCTGGGTCATAGGTTCTATTATTAATCCCTTTACGAACAGTAAACTGAAGTAGAACTTGAGCCCATATAGCTAATAAATTTTTCAATGTAAAATAAAAAAATATATTTTCTTCTTGGATTGTTATTTAACATAATAATGGCTTTGGGATAGCAATTCCTAGCTTGAAATATGAGGTGCAAGATGCAAGATATAAGTGAAGAGACACATGTCAAAAGGTACCTTTATTTACAAAAGGACAAAATTAAGAGATAATAGAGATACCAGGAGTGGTAAATCTGAAATAGATTTAGGAGAGTAATTGAAAGAATATTATAATTAGCAAAGAAAGGTATTTTAACAATTAAAAATGGCAAAGACAAATTCTTTAGTGGAACTCACAATTAACCAGAAGAAAGGAAATACACCACGTGGTTGGAATACACCATTGATTGGAAGGCTAAATCCATACAGAAGTTTTGCACACTAATTCCAAAAAAAATAATCAAGGGAAGAAGATTACTCCATTGACTGGTAGGCTAACCCTAAAAGGGACTTAGCACTTTAAAAGAGTTAATTAGCTATAAGAAGAAGAAAGACACCATGAGGCAGGATTCCATGAATGGCTAACCTTAAAAGGGATTTAGCAAAGATGACATAAGTAAAGCAGATTTATAGGAGAAATTTAACTTTGGGACTTTGGCATCATAATTTGGCTTTCTGATTGGATACAGTAAAATGGAATTTCTAAAGACCTCCGTTAGCTATGGAACTGTAATCAAAACTCCATTTGAAGAAAAGGCCTATTTAAGAGTAAAAGGCTTGTTTGAAGTTGAAATGATCCATTTGTGCCCTTCCCTGCTTCCTTCAGGGAATATTATAATCTTCAGGCTTTCTGTCCTTGCACCATCTAGCTATCCTGCACATCATAAATAATAATACTGATAGGGAGAACATTCTCATATCTTGTTTTTATTTCTTCCAAAACCAAATTTTGCCATAAATCAAATCAGATTTGTATTTGTAATCACTAATGTTAACATTTTAATTGCTAAACCCAATATTTTGAACAATTTAAAAGAAAAAAATTGATTACTATTATCTGTGAATTCACATATTTCCCTTTTTTCTCAAAGATACATGGTGATAATTCAAAATCATGAATAACCCTTTCCTTTGGTTCCTTAAAAGAGCTAAGATCCCCAGCCTCTACTTTTGAGACTTACAAGATAAGGAACTGTCCAGATAAAAAGCTTTCCAGTTCCCATTCGCATCCTCCTCAGAATTTCAAGCTGCATAAACTAGGAAATACATATGAAATTTTACAAATAGTTTAAATTCATACCTTTTATTATCAAATCAGCCTCAAATGTGTGGGGCTAAAATATCCTAAGATTCTATGTTGAACTGGTGCTTTGGGTCCAGGCAAAGTACCCTAAGGAATTTGATTTAATTTTGGTAGGATGTGGCCAGCATCTTGAAGCCAAAGCCTTAGCAGCTTGAATTTCATGATGTCATGAATTTTAAGGCCTCCTTGCCTGATTTTGGACAATGTTCTCCAGATTTCCAAGTCATTAATGGAATGAAACAAGGCTATGATGTTTTCAGTCATGTTGTCAAACGCCTTCAATGAGGACAAATATATGGTAAATTCTTCATCTTGAAAAGGCTACAAGTCAAAATTCAAGTGGAGGGGATGTTGTTGCATGATTTTTGGTTTGCGGATGATTGTGCACTCAATGCTACCTCTTACAAAGTATAGATGGATTCTCTACTGCTTATACTAATTTGCACCTACCAATTAACACCAAGAAAACACAGTGTTCCTCCTGCCAGTACTGCACCATCTAGATGTGGAAGCATCAGTTACAGTAAAGGGTAAAGTTTTGAATCCTGTGAATAAGCTTATTTACCATGGCAGTATGCTTTTCAATGTCCACATTGATAATGAGGTTGACATATGCATTGCCAGAGCTAGGTCAATGTTTGAAAGGCTCCAAAGGAAAGAACAGGAGAGGAGAGGTATCAGACTGACTGCTAAACTGAAAATATACAGAGTTTCTTTGCTGACCTCATTGTTGTATATCTGTAAAACCTGGACAATTTACCAATGCCATGCCAGGAAATGAGATCATTTTTGAATAGTCTCAGGAAGATTCTGAAGATCATGTGACAAGATAAGATATCAGACATTGAGGTCCTTTCTGAAACTAAACTCAATCATTTAAGCTCTACGGCAAAAAGCACAACTCCATTGAGCTGGCCACATTGTTTGAGTGAGTTATACACTTGCCAAAAAGATTATTTTATGGAGAACTCTCATAGAGCAATGCTTACAAGATGATCAAAAAAAAGTTATACAAAGAATCTTTCAAAGGGTCTCTTAAGAACTTTAGAATTGACATGAGAGAGACTGGCACAGCACCTCCCCATATGTCATGCCCTCATCACAGAAGGTGCTGTGCTCTATAAACAAAGCAGAATTGAATTAGTTCCAAAGAAACATGAGATGTGTAAAGTTAGAGAATACACTCCAAATGTTCATAAGGATTATTTATATCCAACCTGTGGCAGAGCACTACAAGTTCGTGTTTTCTGAATGACCACAGTCAGACATACTAACCTGACTTTAACATAGTGATGTCATTTTGTCCTCTTGGATAATGATGGGCAATAGCCAAATTGTTGAATTTAAATAATAGTTAGATAATTGAACACTGAAAGATCTTATGTAATAATCATAAACACAATAATCAATATTTTTACCAATACAATGTTTAAGTAGTGTTAGATGTAATTAATTTAATATGCGTTTCCTACATATTTATCCTGAAAGGTAGGTGGACACAATTAACCAAGCTATCTCTGATTACAAACTGATTTCTAAAAATCTTTTCCTTTGAAATATTTAGTTTTTAAAAGAAGGCAAATCATGTAAGCATGAGTTTAGATCCTGAAATAATTCGGTTGCTGATCTACTATTATTATTTTAATAATTTTTATGTCAGCCTTTTAACAGTTAAATATATATAACCCAAAAGAATTAAAGAAGAATTCACATTTTAGCAATATTTCTAATATAATAAATTATCAAATTAATGTTAGGTATTATCTTTCTTTACATTACAAATTACATAACTGAGGTAACTGACTTTAAACCACACAGCCAACAATTTTCCTGATATAGTTTGACAATAATAAATAAATTTCACCTAAAATGAGACCAGAATAAGTTCAATTATAGCTGGGTCTATTTTCCAAATGTTATCATACAAAAACCTCAATTTAGAATTTTAATTATTCAGTATTATATTTTATATGACTATTTATTCCATGTTTTTCATAATATAGGAGTCACTATTTCCAGCTAATTTACTGTCAAAAGATTTTAAAGTGACAGTATATAAGAAGAGGGGCTTGAAGCAGTGTCATACATTTTAATTCCTTCTAACCCTCTATCATTTTGCCTACTGACTTTCAAATTATGATCATTAGATGAGAATTTAGTTTTTACAGAGATACATGGTTTGGCTATTGAGGGAAGTCATAAATTAGAATAAGAAATATGTTATTAGATACAGAAAGGGTGTAAATATACCCAAGTAAAGTGAACAGCTGTGGGGAGATGTAATTGGGGATGGAGATTCAATGGAGGAATTAAATTCTTTGGATAGATTGTAACCTCTATAGTATCTAGCCAATTGGAAATCATAAGAAGGTCTGAGCTATGTCCAAATAATGTGAAGACCAAAAGGAAATGTGATCAGAAGTAAGGAGTCATAATTTGGGGACTATTACCTCTATAGTATCCAGTAAATGGCTAATCAGTGGAGGAATTTGTGTTTTAGAGACAGGGTACAAAAAGACATGCCCAGGAAATTCTGGGGTGTGCCAGTTTCCAGAAACAGGTCTTGCCACATTATGACTAAAAACCCTTTTCTGCCTTCATTTGTGGTTCTATAAAGTTCTTGGTAAGATACTTGTCTCTTACAAAATAAAGCTGTAAGATTAGAATTTTCAAACTTTCTATTTAAAGCTAAACTTCCCCTCATCTTCTTAATATGCTTAAGCCTTCCAAAGGTGACACAAGGCCACTCAGAGCAATTCTCAAGGAGGGCCTCAGAACACATGGGCTTGTTGCAGTCAGCATCCTGATGTGTAGGTTATAATCTCACACTGTTTAATCTGCTTTCCATAATTTTACTCAAACCCTTATTTCCCTTTCCTAATCTTTCCATCCCATTACTCCAACCAGCCCTTTTCTTTATATTTCAACCACATTCCAGAATATGCATACTATTTATTAAACCAGTCTTACAACAATTTTTCTTTCCCAAGCAATGAAAATAATTTCCATCCAGGTGATTCTTTTTATTAATCTGCTTATCACAAAATTCAGATGTCTGTTGGAATTCAGAGAGCTCCAAATGTTTTATTCTCTCCAAAGGAGACAGAAAACTGAATTGTCTATTGATAGTCCCAATATGGGAATCTTTTTAAAAAATCGATTTAGATGTTTTTAGCAATTATAAAAACTCTTAGGAGACATGCGTTGAAACACAAGAGGGTGGTTCTGGCTACTCCCAAACCCCATTAAGTGATTACTAAATGCTTGGCTGCCTAATTGGCACAATTTTCCAAATTGAAAATCACACCCAGCCTCTTTTTTTTTAATCTTGCTTCTCTTCCCCTTTTAAAAACTGAAAACATGATCATTTACAAATCAAGAGTTATATTTCTCTCACACCTTTCTTGTGACTTAAATTAACAAGAAAAAGACAGGAAAAAAAAGAAATCCTAAAATGATGGCATTTAAGGCTATGATATAAAAGCCATGATCATATTATCCTAAGAGAAAAAACAAACAAACAAAAAAAAACATATGTTTTGGTTTTATATACAATATCCTGATGTCAAATATTGAGGGAGGGGAACTGGCAAAGTCAATGATTTAGATTTAATGTAAACAATGTCTAAACTATAGCTTTGAGATTTAATGAAAGCTAAATTCATCTTTAGTATCAAAAAATTCTTATCTTTCCATAATCAGCTCTTGTTATCTTTGGGCTGCTTAGTCTAGATGTGTATCAGAATAAAGTTGCTGCTAGAGTTTCATCCAGAGAAAAAAATAACTTGATATTTTTACTCAAAAAGAAAGATCCCTTTTCTGATTCCATCTCCCAAACTAATTTCTGGAAGAGTCTAATTAACCCTGCTCTTTTAGTTCCCTTACTTAACAAGTTAATCTTCCAAAACCTTACATAAACAGACACAAAGAGAAACAGAACAGAGTCTAATGACCCCAAAGTGAAAAAGTTGAGAATAAAACTTTCTTTTTTTAAATTAATTTATTTTTAATAAAGCTTTTTAATTGCAAAACATATGTATAGGTAATTCTTCAACAATGACCCTTAAAAAGCTTTCTGTTACAAATTTTTCCCCTCTAGTCGTCACCCCTCCCCTAGATGGCAGGAAGTCTACTACATGATAAAACTACTTTCTTCCCTTTATTTAATATCTTCCTCAGTTTTACTAACTTGGCCTGACTGCAAGAATCCTTTTGACATTTCTCTGCCTGAAAATTCTAAGCAGGGGCTTCTCTTGAAGTACTCTTGGACAGTCTTAATAAAAATACCTAGTTTCTTTACTTAAGAGTTCCTTTCACATATACACATAAATAGCTTCATTCATGTGTAGTAACTCCAAAAGCTTGAAAATAAGGATTGTAGCTTTAGAGATTCTATCACAGAATATTGGCCTTCTGGATCTCTCTATTTTTGAAACTCCAGTCCTGTAAGAAATTCAGAACATATCTACTTTGGGGGTTACCAAGCAATTGATTTCATAAGCTGAATATCCATAATGCCCTGGATTTCCCAGTTGGCCCTTTAGTTTGTACATAGGTTTTCTTTCTTTGATCCCTATATAGCTTATTTCAGAGAACCTTTTCAAGTAGACATGTCTACTTGACAATTCCCTCCCTGTGAGACTGAAAATTAGAAGAAGCAATCTTCAGCACAAACACTAAAAACTTACATATAGACACATATACGCTTACTTACCTAGATAAAATTTACTCTTTGGTAAGAGGAATAGTGAGATAACAGCCAGAGTCCTAACAGAAATCTTTCTTTGTGAAGAAATTCTCCAGATGGGCCCAACTGGGCCCCTTGTTAAAAATCTTGTCAAATTCCAGAATGAAAGGCTCTAATCCCTTCATTATCATCATATCTCTCATGTTTAAAAATGTTCTAGAGATATACTTTCTGGGTAATTTAATCATTTTATTAATAAGGCCATCAGGCTATTAAGAAAAAGAGGTCATTTGGCCACCTCCCTTAGACGAAAGACAATTATTGGAGGATGATTGAGAAGTAATGACAGGGAACAGACTTGCAAAATCATCACTAGAGAACTTCATCATGAAGAAACTTTCTTTACTAATGCATGTTTGGAAAGAGAGTCTTTAAAAGCTACTTGAATCATTGAGAAGTAAGTGATTTTCCAGTCACATATTCATCATACTGTAATGCTCAGGGAGAAACTGAGGCAGTATCACACAGTGGAAGTTAGGTAATGCTTTATTGATGTTAATTGAGAGTTCAGAATCCATAGCTATGGATCAGGACTGGTGGGACTCATTTCACAAAGCACGCAGTCCAACCCAGAGACTGACAGCATGTCAGCTGACTGAATACAAAGTACTCAGCACCTCATTGGGGAACACAAGTTTTATAATCTCCATGGCCCAGGGGAAACAAAGTACTCATGGGAACAGCTGAGCACATCTGGTGTCCAAGGAAACCATAAATTCAGTTCTGACAGGTAGGAGTAAGAAGCCTTGAGACAGAAACTGGGCAGAGAAAACTATTACTCTGGGTCATATAGATAAGACGTAGGTCGAGGCTGACCATCTGGAGGTTTTATGATTCCTTTGGAATGTGAGTCCAATTATTTCTGAAGGTCAGGAAATGGGGATTGCTATTCTGGGACAGAGCAATTAAGGGAGACTGATATTGCAACTGAGGGAAACTGAGACAGGCACAACAATACACCATAAACAGGATGTAAACCTACCCATTGCTGGCTTTGAGTCTTGATCTCTCTTCCATAACTGTTATGATCCTACTCTCCAGATGAGGAAACTGTGTCTTAAAGTTATTAAGTGACTTTCCAGAAAAGAACAATGGAACTTTAAATACAAAGTGCTTTACTCAAGAACCTGACTGCATTTGCCTTGTTCTGAAATTAGCATTCTAAATTCAATCTCCCAGTAATGGCTAGCAACCTTTCTACTTAAACTAAGCACTTGTGGGAAAAGAGCAGAGCTGAGCTAAGCTATCAGAACATTTTCAATTAAGAGTATCACCAAGTATGTCCATGATATTCTCATTATTGCTGTTAAACTACTCAATAAATAAGATCATATCTTCTGCTTTACAGAAGTCTAGGTCAGCAGAGAAGTGACTTTCTGAGCCAAATACTCTCTGTGTTGGATACAAAGTCAGTGGAAGCAGAGATTCTTGGTAAGAGTAAAAATCCTAAGATTTTTAGGGAACAGTCAATACCCACACCTTTTAAAATAAAACTGGAATTGATGGGATGGGATAACATTGGGGATTTTTTAATTGAAGTTGATGGATTCTTTTTAGGATGCAAGTTACATTTAAAAGTTGCATTCAAAATCAAAGACTCAATTTTAATGAGAATATCGATTGTGTGATGAATGGTAAAAGGATATTAATCAACAATTTTCAGATGAAGAAATTAAAACCATTTATAGTCATATCAAAAATATTCTGACATTGATCAGAGAAATATAAATTAAACAATGCTGGGTACCACTACATACCCCCTCAGATTGGCTAAGATGACAGGAAAAGATAATTATAAATGTTGGAGGGAATGTGGGGAAACTGGGACACTAATGTATTGTTGATGGACTTGTGAAGTAATTCAATCATTCTGGAGAGCAATTTGGAGCTATGCCCAAAGGGCTATCAAGCTGTGCATACCTTTTGATTCAGCAGTATCTCTCCTGAGTCTATATCCCAAAGAGATCATAAAAAAGGAACCAGGACCCATGTGTGCAAAAATGGTAATAGCAGTCCCTTTGTAATGGCAAATAACTTGAAACTGTGTGGATGCTCATCAGTTGGGGAATCGCTGAATAAGTTACGGTATATGGATGTTATGGAATATTATTGTTTTATAAAACACTGATTTCAGAGATATCTGGAGAGATTTACATGAACAAATGTTAAGTAAAGTGAATAGAGCCAGGAGAATATTGTACACAGCAAGAACAAGATTATGTGATGATAAACTCTGATAGACAAGGCTCTTTTCAACAATGAGGTGATTCACACCAGTTCCAATAGACTTGTGGTGGACAGTCAACTTCATGCAGAGAGAGTATTGTGGGGACTGAATGTGGATCACAACATAATATTTTCACCTTTTTGTTGTTGTTTGCTTTATTTTCTCTAATTTTATTTTTTTCTGAATTTTCTTGTGCAGCATCATAAATGCAGAAACATGTATAGAAGAATTGCACATGCTTGACCTATATTGGATTACTCTCTGTTACTCGCTGTCTAGGGGAGGAGGTTGGGTGAGAAAGGGAGAAAAATTTGGAATAAAAAGTTTGTTTGCAAGGCTGAATGTTGAAAACTTTGCAAATATTTTGAAAATAAATAGCTCTTATTTTAAAAATAGAATATTGATTTGCCATCCTTAAGTCACAAGAAAAACGCAAGTTACTTAACTTCAGCCTCATTTTCCTAATGTATAAAATGAAGAATGAGAGTATGACAAGACAACTTCTCAAGTTCTAGATCTTCACTACTGTGAAAATGCCACTTCTGATGGTAAATGAAGGAGATTATTTTGGGGTCACACAAACTGAGTCCTAATCCCAGTTCTAATATTTATTACCTTTCTGAACTCTAGCAGCTTCCATAACATTTTCATTTCATTGATAAAATAGAAAAAATAATACATTCCCTTAAGCACCACATAGGGTTTCTGTGAAAATTAAAAGGCTGTATATATTGTGAAAATCCCCATCCTAAAATAAAGCATTATGACATTTCAATTACATCTTAATGACATGGACCTAACTTTATGTGAGAAGATAAGGGTGAGATGTGATGCTTTTGTAATGAGAACTTTTCTTGTGTTCTGTCATTGTTTTGTTTGTGTTTTTAAGTTGATTGGCTCTCTATTTCCATGTATGTTCAGAAATTTACAGACTCCCATGTGTATAAGGTGTGATCAAAAAAAGATAAGCATCTTTTTAATAATAAATAACCATTATAAACAGGATGATTTCAAAGAGGCCTGGAGAGACTTACATGAACTCTTGCTAAGTGGAATGAGCAGAACCAGGAGATCATTATACATGGCAATAACAAGATTATACAATGATCAATTCTGATGGACATGGATCTTTTCCACAATGAGATATCCCAGGCCAGTTCCAATGATCTTGTGATCAAGAGACCCATCTACACACAGAGAGAAGACTGTGGGAATTGAATGTGGATCACAAAATAGGATTTTCACTTTTTGTTGTTATTTGCTTGCATTTTATGTTTTTTCCCATTTTTTTGCTTTTTGATTTGATTTTTCTTGTACAGCAAGATAATTGTGGAAATATGTATGCGTATATTGTATTATATATATATATTAATATATATTTGTAATATAATATATATGCATATATATATATATATTACCTATGTAAACATATATTAGATTATTTGCCAAGTAGGGGAGATGGGAAGGAGGGAAAAATTGAAACACAAGGCTTTGCAAGGGTTAATGTTGAAAATTTATCTATGGATATGTTTTCAAAATTAAAAAAGCTTTAATAAAAAGGATTTTTCAGCATAAATATCAAAATATTTTTGAACAATTGCACATCTTTAATGCATATGATTGCTTACAGGCTTGGAGAAGGGAAAGAGAGGAAGAGAGAAGGAGACAGATTTAGAAAACAATATTTTGCATGGGTAAATTGTAAAAATTCTTTGCATGTACTTGGAAAAATAAAATATTATTTTAAAACAAACAAACTCAGAACAACAAAGAAGATATTCTTGGCTGCTGATCAAGAATTATGAGTACCTACACAAGACACGAATAGAAAAACACTGTCTTTTCATCTTCATATTGTATATATATATATATATACATATATATATATATATATATATATATACATTTTACCCTACATCTCCTAGGTCCAAAAATAACCATATTTCTTGAAATAAGGACAAAAAGAAAGCCCTCTCCTTTTAAACATAGGTAATATTTATTCAAATTGGCTATAGATTGGACTGTATTGCACTACCTAGTACTACTGAAAATCTTCTAAAGTGACCAGAGGAAATTTCTTAGAGGATTAGAATAGGATATGGATCCTGATTTATGCATCGAATTACTATTTCTTTGAGAGATGGGAGTAACAATAAGAGAAGACTGAGAATATTGGATAAAGTTTTCTATTAACTGTGGTGATATGGTGATATTACAGTCTCCATAATTCAGGAGTCTCTCAAGGTCAATGCAAAGTATTCTGTATAGCATAGCCATTGTGAATTCCAATGTGCTGGAGACAGGAGATGGTAGGGAGATGGATTCCAACTTCTTAACCAAGGAGTTTGGGTAAACTAGTAGTAGATATAAGCAGAAAATCCAAGTGTGAATAACCTGAACTACTTGGAAGTCTGGCACAATAAAAGACTACTGATTGGGAGCAAGAATTCTTATATTTAAGTCTTTACTTTATCACTATTTTATGACCAAGAGGAAGGAAACAATAAATGCCTAAAGAGATTTTTTGGAGAAAAAGCAGAAACCTTCCAATGAGCAATACTTTTCCAAAGATTTCCACAAATTCCCAGTCACCTATAGTCTTAAATATGCAAACTCCTTTCTGAATGAATTTCCCAGTAGGTAATTTGGGCAGTTGCTCTCAACTTTTTGTTTGTCTAGTAGCTCTTTCCCTAAGTGTGCCTAATTCTCCCAAAAAGGTTTGGTAGGATGAAGTCTTTGTTCTGATTCCTTATGTTGTTTGTTTTGTTTTGTTTTGTTTTTGTTCACTCCCAGGGTACCTTTAAAAATTGCACAATTGACTTCTAAAAACTTCTCACTGCTAATATATAATATTTTCAGTTATTTGCCATCATCTTCTTTGCTAGGGAAATAGAAGTAGAAACTGAACAACCTGGTAATTTAGAAAAAAAAATATTAGAACAATTGAAATAGTTTCCTTCAAGGCAGAGTAGCTTAAGGAAATGATAGCAGACTATTTGTTTTATTTTTTGTATTTTTAATGGAGAACCACTTGGCAAAAAGATATGGTTTTCTTTGGACTCATTTAGAGCTCTGATAATGCAGTAACAAACCAAGGACTTCCAGAAATCAAGGGATTTCTTTTTCCATCAGATCCATTAGCCTGTACATACACAACATATTTATTTAATAAGTTCTCTACTACTTTATTCTAATGAGTAGAATTTTTTTTGTACAAACTCTAAATTACAACAAATGCAATTCTAGATATTTTTTTTTCCTGCCTGATAACTGGCTAAGGTGCCTTTAACCTATGGAAATATTCCTCACTTTTTAAAAAGCTAAAAAGGTATAGAAAGCAACATAGAAAGTACTTTAAGTTAGTATAATTGTCTATGTATCTTGGTCAGACACTGCAGATTAGCATTCAGTTGGGCCAAGATTTGGGTTAGAGAGAAATAGGATGATAGGACAAATGTTATATGGTACCCTGTAAAATCCATATATGTGATTTAGTAAATGATCTAGACAGCTTTTCTCAATGAAAAACAAATGAGGAAGGATTGAGATCTGAACCACTGCTTGGAGGTTTCCCATCTCTGTGATTGAAGAGATTTGTAATTCTCATAACATTTTCTAAGGGTGTCATCTATTTATTCTAATCATGAGCACCTCCTAATGTTGGATTTTGATTCTATCTGTAATTTAAAAAAAATCCATGATGATCAGTATATTGCTCAGATGTTTATCTTTTCTCAGGATATTCAAATAGATTTTTGATTAATTATCGTACTATAATTTTTATTACTTTCAACG
This sequence comes from Myrmecobius fasciatus, assembly GCA_023553655.1. Classification (NCBI taxonomy): domain Eukaryota; kingdom Metazoa; phylum Chordata; class Mammalia; order Dasyuromorphia; family Myrmecobiidae; genus Myrmecobius; species Myrmecobius fasciatus. Next base: position 620 of record JAJPUD010009985.1, on the reverse strand, counting down.
TGTCACAAATTAACCAATGAACTAATCAATCAATCAATCAATGTTTATTAAAGATTTCCTATTTTCTAGACTGTGTGCTAAGCCCTAAAGTGACATAGTACATAGACAATATATTCCTTGCCCTCAAAAAGTTCACATTATACTACGGAAAATAGAATGTAAATAAGCATGTGTATAGATAATATATGTGTATATGCAGGTACATGTATAATATGTACCTGCATATGCACACATACATGTGTGCATATCCACATTAAACATGCACACATATCACATAAATTATATATCATTATTATAATAGTGAAATTATATCCTAACCATACTATTATATTTATATGTAAGTAATATGTTATTGTATTATATATTTGCAAATTATAATGTATTATTTAATATTATATTATATAAAATAATAATATATCACAACATATACTATGATTATCATGGTTATAATTCATAACATTTTTATGAATTATAACCATGAAAATTACACACACACACACACACACATATATATATATATGTGACCTTTTTTTTTCTTGAGAAAAAGCAGTACTTTTACAGGTACACATATATATGTACAGAGAAGAGAACAGTCTTGGCAAAATTTCCAGCAAAAAATA
>JAJPUD010009984.1:0-67668 GCA_023553655.1 Myrmecobius fasciatus | reverse complement strand
GGTCTGAGAGGTAAACTATATTATGTTCCTCTAACTTGTTTACAAAATCACTCTTTATATCCAGATCATGAACCCATTTAGATCTTATCTTGGTATGTGGTGTTAGATGTGGGTCAAGCCCTAATTTCTTCCACACTAGTTTCCAGTTTTCCCAGCAGTTTTTGTCAAATAGTGAATACTTATCCCAAAAGCTGGGGTCTTTAGGTTTATCAAAAACCAAATTGCTATAGTTATTGCCTAGTTTGTCTTGTGATTCTATCCTATTCCACTGATCGACTACTCTATTTCTTAGCCAGTACCAAATGGTTTTGATGACCGCTGCTTTATAATATAGTTTTAGATCTGGTACAGCAAGTCCACCATCTTCAGCCTTTTTTTTCATTAATCCCCTTGAAATTCTTGACCTTTTGTTTTTCCAAATGAACTTTGCTACTATTTTTTCTAGATCTGTAAGATAATTTCTTGGGAGTTTGATTGGTATGGCACTAAATAAGTAAATTAGTTTGGGTAGTATTGTCATTTTTATTATATTCGCTTGTCCTACCCATGAGCATTTTAAGTTTTTCCAATTGACTAGGTCTGATTTGATTTGTGTGGAAAGTGTTTTGTAATTTAGTTCATATAGTTCCTGACTATCCCTTGGCAGATAAATTCCCAAATATTTTATACTATCAACAGTTATTTTGAATGGAATTTCTTTTTGCATCTCTTGCTGCCAGACAGAAGATTCTTAAGAGTAGCATAAAACTATAAACATGAAAGGGTAATCATAAGTGGTTCAATAAAGTTTTTTATATTCCTAAGTGGGAAGATGATTCTTATAAATCCTAAATTTATCATTATCAGGGCAGATAAATCATTTTGGGAATCATTTCCCAAAAAATGAAGGCATAAGAAAGAAGATATACTGGGGACAAGGGAAAAAAAGAGGTACAATGGGGAAATTTTTCTTAAAAAGAGGTGCACAAGAAGAGCATTTTTAATGGGGAAGAACATTGGGGGGAGGTTAATGCTTGAACCTTGTTCTCATTGGAATTAGCTCAAAGAGGGAAGACCAAATACACACACTCAGTTGGGTAGAGAATCCTGTTTTGCCTTAAGGAAGTAGTAGAAAAAAGGAATATGGGGGGGGGAGATAATAAAAGAAGGTACAGTAAGAAAAGCAGTGGTCTAAAGAAATAGAAGAAAATGAAAGCAAATACACACTAATAGTAACTGGAAATGTGATTTGGATGGTAAAATTCATAAAACAAAAGTAGATAGAAAAAAATGGATTAGAAACCAGAATCTGACAATATATTTTTTACAAAAGAAAAGATACTCAAAGAAAAAGGGCTGGAGCAAAATCAAATATGCTTTAGTTGAATTAAAAAAGGCAGTGGTAGCAATCATGATCCCAGACAAAGGAAAAGCAGAAATAGACCTATTTAAAAGATAATTGGGGAAATCACAGAGTGCTGAGGGCACCATAGACAATAAAAAAATTTACACAAGTTTTCTGTTAAAGGTCTTGTTTTTTAATTACATGCTGAGTATAGAATTGAGTCATTTATAAAAACTAGGACCATTCTTCAATTGATAAAACATCAAAGGATGTAAACAAATAGTTTTCAGAAGACAAAATCAAAACTATCTGTCTGTAGTCATATTAAAAATGCTCTAAATCACTTGCTCATAGGAAAACAATCTTTTTTTATGCACAGATATTTGCCCCTTAATATCTGTGTGACTTGGCAAAAGACTAAACCTTTCTAGACATCATAAATAATAAAACAAGATTTTGCAAGGATCAATATTGAAAAATTCTCCATACATATGTTTTGAAAATAAAAAGCTTTAATAATTTTTTTAAAGGAAATTTCATAGTAGTAGTAGAGTGGTTAGATCACTGTAATAGGGCAGACCTGAGCTCAAGTCCAGACACTTACCAGTTGGATTATCATGGCAAGAAACTTAACCTCTGGCTCAGTTTCAGTATTTGTAAAATACACATATAATAGCACTCATCTATCAGAGTTGTCATGTATCCTCATTTTATCCTAAATGAGATACTTGTAAAATATTTTGCAAATATAAAAGTGCTTTATAAATTCTTATTGTTTTTCTTATTAATTTAATTATTTATTGGCAAACAGAAAGCAAATCACCTAACTTCAGGACAGTGCTGTGCTCTATAGATACATATCCTAAAGAAATAAGATACACAGTCATCTCATTTACATAATGTGAATTATTATATGGATAAAATTATATATATGAGAAATTATGAAAATAAAATAAATTTTGCCTAGGGGACTTATAATATTACTCTCATGGGAAAACAGTTGCATTTTGGGAAAAGGGGGAGATCCTTTAAGTCAAAATACTTGATCTTTCTGTAATTTGTTAATAATAGACCATGTGAAATAGAAAAAATATGGACTTTGAATCAAAAGATATCTGACTTTCACTACTGTATCTGATGCTCATTAGTTCTGTTATCCAAGGCAAATGACAATCTCTCTAAATTTCAGTTTCTTCTGTAATATAAGATTCTATAGGACTTAATTCACAGGATTCTTTGGAAAATAAAATGAGAAAATGTTCTATGCAAATCTGGAAAGTGTATATAAATGTAAGTTTTTATTGTTATCATTACATGGGTTGAGAAAGATTCTGGGGTTGAGGTGGGTGAACTTTTTCATAACCTCAAAATAATTCTAGCTGATAAAGCATACCCTTCACAAATATCTAAGGAAGTTGGTATAAAGTGAATTATCATGTTTTTAAATGAAGAAATTGATACCTAAATAGGGTAAATCAATTGCCATAGACATAATAACTACCAATGGCTGGATTATCTACAAAGCTTCTGAAGCCAATTTTAGTTCTCTTTTGACTATGTATCACAATGCTTTTAACAACCTCCTATTCTGTAGGCACATGTTTTAAAGTTTTTGCTGACTTTTGATAAATAGATCAGTTTGGTGTGGTAGAGGGATTGCATGTTACAGTGATAGTGCTGAACACAAAGTCAAAGATCATTCAGGTCTAGCTGTAAGACAATGAAAACATGGCTTGAGGTTTGTGACTGTTTGCTGATCTGTAAAATGAGGATAATAAAACCTGTATTACTTATCTCACAGGGTTCTTGTGGGTCTATAACAAAACAGTGTTTGTAAGGGAATTTGATACATGTTGTATAAAAACAATTCTGAGATATCTCCTTATACATATCAGAAGTGACATGCTGGAAGGGATAAGAAACGAATTTGTCCACTAATGAATTGTACAGGAGTATTGAACTGGTTAGCCATTCTGTAGAACAATATGGAACTGTGTGTTAAAGGGTTCTAAAACGACTTATTCTTTGATCTTAGTAATATCCCAATGAGATCAACAATCTATAAAGCCTCTTTTTGTGGCCTTGAAGAATTAGAAATTGAAGGGATTCTTATCAAATGGGGAATGGCTTAACAAGTTGTGGTACATGATTGTGATGGAATATTATTCTGTAAGAAATGATGAGGGGAGGTAGTTTCAGAAAAATATATAGAGAACTATTTGAACTGATGCAAAATGAAGTGAAAAAAAGCTGGGAGATATAGTACACAATAGTATCAATGCTGTGTAATGATGATCAACCAACCACTTGGCCACTGTGATCAATACAGTGATCCAAGCCAATTCAAAGGAGTTGTGATGACAGAAAGAAAACTGATGAACTCTGAGTGCAAATTGAAGTATAATTTTCTCGCTTTAAAAAAATTATGGCAAACATGGAAATCTATTTTGTATGCTATTTACCTGTATTTTTACCTTCTTATTTATTACTTCCTGCCCCTTTCAGTTCCCCTTTATGTAAACTTCTTGAGGGCAGGATTGTATTGCTTGCTTGTTTATTTGCATCCCCAGTTTTTAGCACAGTGCTGGCCATGTACTTAGAAAGTATTTTAATTCTTTCCCCCTCATTTATTCCTAGTAGCTCCCTGGAGGTGACTTCACTCTTTTCTTAATGCTATATATGTACTGCTTTAATAATGCTTACCATTACTGAGGACCTTAGTCATGTAAAGGTAGAAAGATGTAAAAGATTTTTCCATAATGAGTTGTGATAGCAGCAACAAAAAGAATCAGCCCTGTACTAATTACTAGCTGTAGAGTGAGGAAGAGGATTGACAGGCTTTTGCTTTTTCTGCTGATGGCTATTTGGTGCTGACCCGTCCTTATCTAAGAAAGAAATCTTGAGGTTCCAGATTTGATGGTTAGTATTCTGAGATAAGGGGAAAGGCAAAAGGAGGTGAATGTTGAAAAGTGGATGTCTCTTCCATCTAATACTTGTAGTTCAAGTAAGTAAATAAGGTTTTTAGCCTTTTAGAAAACAATTGTTTTTGTATTGATTAGCTAGTCTTTACTAAATTTTTTACAAAAATACCTGTTCAGAACCCTCTAAGAAAGAGTCCTCTAGGTATTTCCCCCTTTTCTATATCTAATAATGATTTCCTCTGATCAAGCAATGACACAATCTTTCATTTCAACAGCTGGACCAATTTGCTTTATTATGACAATACCTTAGAATGTGCCTACAAAGCATAACCTATACAATATCTTAATTTTTTAAAATACTGTCTCTTTTTTAAGGTATTAGAAAAGATACAAATTTGGCATAAGACAGGGTCTTTGCTTTTCTACTCTCAAGGATCTTGGGGTTTGGCAGATAGATTGTGTATTCTGAGGATTAGCTAGGCTAGTTTTAGAAGCTTCTCATCCAGAGATTCTTTACTACATGGGGAGTATTGGAGATGAGGGGGGACACACCGGTGTATAATAACTCAGAAATAAGAGAGCTGTTATGGGATCTTTTATCCATAAAAGGAGGGACCTCCACCAGTAAAATCAACATTGAAAAAAATCAGATATCTTCTCCACGAAGGATGGGAGGATGGGAAAGTCAAGGAAAAGGCCAGGAATACATTTTCAAGAAGTCTTTTATTGATGGGCAGGTGATGCATGATGGGCTCTTGGTAAATCCTCCACATGTGATCTATTCAGTATGCTGCAGAACTCCCTCTGATGCTTTGACCTTTTGTGCTACCAGCGCTGCCCGGGAGCCATGCCTGGCTTATTTATCCTCCCAAGATCCCTCATTCATTACTCCATTTCACACAAGTCCCTGCTTATAGGCAGCAATCTGCTTTTACATCTTCTACATCTTTCCATTTCTCTGATATTTTTGTTTTTCTGAAAGCATAATGCTTAATGATTCTAAGTCATTTGGCAGCACTGGGAAAATAGGAACTTGATGATATAAGACAAGTATTCAGATTAGAGAGTATAAGGGAATTTAATCAGGAGTGTGATTACAACACAATAATCAATTGTCATTATTTAAAAAAAAACTTATTTTTAAAATGACATTATTTTTTGAATATGTTGCAACCTCCCTGCTTTTTACTCATTGAGTCTTTCTAACAAAGACCTTAAAAATAGAAGAAAGACAAAGCTAATTCACCAAAACTAACCTGACACATACATTGTTGTATACCCATATTTCCCGGGTCTTCAACAAAGGGAAAGATAAATTTTCTCACTTTTCCCCCAGTCATTCTCAGATCACCTACGATGAGTACCTAAGGGGAGACTCAAGGGAGAAGACATTCTTTGTGCATGTGTTGGGAGGAGTCTTTCTTTTGGCTGCCTAGCCAGAAATGCCAGCATTTTTGAATGTAACTGAGGCACAGGGGTTAAGTTTTACTCAGCAAAGGCATCCTGCAGCAATTTGGGGCAGCCCCTGGAGGGCCACCTTAGCCCTTTCCCTTTGACCCTGTGGTACTAAGAAAAGCACTTCATATTTTGGTTTTTTTTTCTCTTTGTTTCCTCCTCTTCTCTCCTCCTCTCTCCTCTCCCCCTTCCCCCAGCTCTGTGTATAGTGGGAAAAATCCCAAATCTGGGAGTGGAAACTCAGGCCTGAGCCACAATGACCTTGGAGCCCTGGATTCCAGGCCAGATGTTACCTCCAGCCCAGCTAGGGAAGCCCTGAGAAATCGTTGTCCCTGAGACACAAGCCAGGGGGTCTTTGGAATTTGATGGGAATTCTGCAGTATAGGAACTGGACTAAACTGTGAATCTAATCCCCCTCCTCTAGACTGAGGTAGTGTTGGGGATATTATTTCCCTGCCATCCCCAGGTGTTTGTATATTTTCTTTTATTATTGCTTTGAAATAACTATTCCTTTGTAAAAGCTAATTTGACTGAGAATTGGGGGAGTTGATGTCGATAGGGGCTGGAGAGTATCTTGGATATGAGAGGCCTTTTCACTCCCCAAGCAGAACCCCTTTCAGATAGTAGAAAACCTTGGAGAAGAGTGGGGGGTCTGCCCAGGATCTGTCTAGTTAAGATTTCAATATGTTGATTGCTTGTTATTAACTTATTTCTTTTATCTTCTATACTCCCCATTCTATTCTCTTAGTTTACCTTTGATTTGGGATAGCTTTGAATCCATAATTCTCAGGACTGAGTTTTAATTATAAAGTTTATAAAGAACTTAAACTATATAAAATAAGGAGGTAGTTGCCAGCACTTTAGAGATAAACTCAGAGTGGTTATACCTTTGGTCATGGGGCCAGTAAGTGAGACACTCAGGATTTGAACTCTCATGTCCTTCCCTTCCAATACCCTCACACTCTGTACTTTACTTTTAAAGCCTTCATTTGATCCTACCACCCCTACCCCTGTCCTACTCACTGAGAGTATTGGTCCTGTCACTCCAACCTGTTCTTACACTAGGTTCTCATACTCAAAAATGGGGATAATACAAGCACCTGCCTCCTGTGGTTGTTGTGAATATCAAATGAGATCATACTTGTAAAGCCCTTAGCTCATTCTCTGGCAGCAGTAGAACCTTAACAAATGTTTATTTCCTTCCTCCCTCCAAAATAAACAATCGCCACATGGTTTTTCAATATTTATTGCCAAACATAAGAATTTCAGGTTCAGATGCTTATTTCAACTTACAGACTTATTAGTTGTTCTTTTTCATTTGGAGTAAGACCAAGCATGTCATATTTAGCCATTGCACGTGGTTTCCTTATTCTTTTATTTGTGGGGCAAGTATATTTAAAATTAAAAAACCAAATATAATTAGGAAAATTGATTGTCCAACTTTTTTATAGATATAGTTACTTTGTCTTTCAGGATTAGAGTATGATCATGAGGACTTTGGAGAAGCTTTATTTGGAATATTCAATTTTTCAAATTAGCCACTGAATATATTAGGGTAGGGAGGAATTTTTTGTATTAAAATGTATTTGCATCAATTTATCCACTAAAAATAGCAACTTCTTTTAGGTCAAGGGTCTTTTAGAGCCCTTTGGTGTGAGGAAGCCTGAGTGCATTTATATAATCATTCCTTTGTGTTGCTTGCTTAAATCTTGTGAGAGGATTGTTTTGTTTTAACTAGCAGATTATATTGACCAAAGTGATTTTGAGAAGCAATAATGTAGGTACTTTTAAATTCTTTTACCTCTAAAAGATTGGTTAAGTTTGAGTTTATATATTCATATTCATATGTGGGAAGCCAGGGATGATTCAACTCACACTTAAGTTGAACCCATAATACACCTGCTTTGACCTCATTTTTACATATTGTGTCAAATTAATTGACTGTGTTCACTTTTAGATACGACAAATTCACTTTACTTGACCTTTTTATTCTCATTTTTATTGACTTGGATTTGAACTTTGTTTTCATTGAATAAAGCAGGTGTATTTATGCAGTAGTTAAAATATCCAATAATTTTCACCCCCTTGGGGGCCAGGAAGGGGGAGGACTTCATAACAATTTAAAAACTCATTTAGAAGACATTTATCCTGACCAGGCAAAACTGAAACAAAATCTGAAAGAACAAGAGGACTAGAATTCTAAGGAAAATACTGAAGAAATGTTAGTTGACCTCCAACTTACATGATCAAGTAGTTGTCTTCAGAACTTTGATACTGGCCTTTGAAAACAAACAAAGGTAGAACAGACTAGATAAGCATGAAAGAGAAACAGCCAAAACTAATGTTTGATAACCCCAAGAAACACATACTCCCAGGCCAAGGGAGAAGCTCCTGGCTCTTGCTACCTCCCCCAGGGAAGAACAGGCCAGAAGCCAAGGAGAGCCTCTGCTGCCAGCCCAGAAGAGGGAGGCCATCCATCATCCATCCCTTCACTCACACATACTCATTCATCCTCAACTTCTGAGGAAGGGGTGGGATAAATCTTAGGGCCAAAAGATAGTGACAAAGGAAAAAAAAGGAAACCTATGGATCCGGAAGGCAGAGAGCCAAGGGAAGCGTGGAACCCGTGGGCTACTGCTGCCTTCCCACCTGATGTTTAGGGAGCCAGACAGCCTAGGAGGCACCCAGCTGTCAGGCTCTGCTCCTCAGCAGCCCATGCTTAGAAGGTCCAAGGCAGGAGACCTTCCCTGGGGTCCAGGAGAGAGCTTTAGTGTGGCCAGTGCAGCTGAGCTCGGTCTCCCTGGGAAGCCCAGCAGACTCCTGATACCCTCCCCAGAGGCAAGCTGGAACCAGAGGAGGAGAGAGATGGCAGGGTTAGTCCCTCAGCATCCAGAGTGCTGAGGACGGAGCCAGGTCATTTCTAAGCAAGCCCATGGTGGCCTGTATGCCTGCTGGAATTCCTCCCCCTGGCCATTTCCACATCCTTCCTGGATGTCACAATAACCTGCTTCCTCCCTCCCCAACCTTATTGGGTCATGGGCAGCACCCACCAAACTGAATTCCAGTTTTCTTTAAAATAAGAGTGAGGATTTGGATAGTAACCACCTCAGTGTTAGGAAATTCAAATGTGAATAGGTAGAAAAGCTTAATGTTCTATTGAAGTCAGCTGTTAGTATAAAATTATAGGGCAGAGGACAGTGCTCAGATTCATAGAGAGTCGAGTCTTCTTTGTATTATGGCCTCTTTATGATTTAATTAAGCGGTGGGCTAAAAGGGCTCGTGAGAAAATTGTTGTCAACATACAGACCCAAATCATTGCCAAACTCATTTCAGAATTGATGACACTTTCAGGCGACATTATTTCTGCCAGAACATTAGCGTTGTCTTGTTTGGGGAGGCTGAATTCTATATAAATATATTCTGCTGCCATTTTCCTTCCCAGATGATATTTCTATAAGTAATCATTGTTTTCATTAGGAACTTTGAGGCAGGTCTTCCCTCAGCCCCCAAGGAAGACACAGCATTAGTTTTCTATTAGTACAAACATTACCTCATTTTGCTAGGTGATGTAAGATTAAACACAATGCTTTTCAGTCTAGAAATTTTTTCATTAAAAAAATTGTAGTATCCCCCCCCAAATAAGACTTGCCACACACTGAGCTTTGTTGTCATTCTTTAAATATTGAGACAATAGTCCCTGCTGTAGGATCAACTAAGTAACCAAAGTATACTTTTTAAAATTAACCTGATGTTTGCTTTTCTTTGTTTTCGGGTCATTAAAATAGGCCCATAGTTTTGTTCCTAATCTACTTCTAACAGTGATAAAATTATAGGGAAAAGATGTATTTCCTTCTTCTTTTTCCTTATGATTGAATGGGAATGAGGCCTTGGACCCATGAACTAATAGGAAGCTCCAGGGAAATCCAGCTCCAGCTCGGATTGCTGAGGTGTCTGTGGGGGCAGGGCCAGGCTGATACATCCCTGGAGCTCCTGCTGCTACACTAACCTTTAAGCTGCTTGCAGCTTCCTGCTGGTGGTGGCCAGGAGGAATTTTGTGAAATCACCATCTGTGTTTGATCTTGCAATCTCTCTTTCCCTCTTATTAGGAATTAGAAGCCGCCCTTCATAGGGATGACGTGGAGTTTATCAGTGACCTGATCGCCTGCCTGCTTCAGGGCTGCTATCAGAGGAGGGATATCACGTGAGTAATTCTTTTTGAGTTAAGTATTTCTTGGGAAGGAGAGCAATTTACACTTTTACAAGGAGATTTCATAACTCCCCAAACAAATCAGAACCAGTCAGGAGCCAAAAACTACTTCACACTACTCAGTAAATGCAAATGGATTCGTTGTTGGCAGCTATTATGCATTTGAAATAACACATAATAGCTGTTGCCAACAATGGATATTATACCACCAGGGAGTAAAATGAGCACAAGTAATCTAAAGGTATAATAAATACAATTTAGCACAGAGAACTAAAATCCAATGCTTATTGATCAGAAAATGGTTAAACAATTGGTTGTATCTAAATGTAACAGAACATTGCTGCCCTCTTTAAAAAATGACAATTATAGGAAAGCTTGGCAAGACCTATCTATATGAACTGAGTTAGGTCAGCAGAACCAGAAAACAATATATTTAGTGACTTACAAACACTTGTCAATGAAAGAACAACAAAATGGAATCCTAATGCTGCAAAACTGTAATGACTAAGCTTGACCCCAAAGTCAATATTCATGTAGATGCAGAGCACTGCATAGGATTTCAGTCTTTTTAAATATGTTGGGCTTCTTTTTGCTGAATTAAGTATGTTTGCTTTTTTTCATTCTGTATTCTCACAAGGGATAGACTTACGGGAGAGGGAAGGGACATAAGAGCTCAGGAAGTGTGCTTTATCTGGAAAGAAAAATATTTTTGTACATATAGATAAATATGTATATATGTGTGTATATGAATATATTGCATACTTTATATGTAATATAATTAAAAATTTTTAAAAATAAATCTTGCTTTTTTTCCTGGCTAATTTTATTCACTGGCCTTTGAGCAGTGTAACAGAATTTTACATAATCCTTGATGAGGACTTAGAAAAAAAATCCTTTCTAAGTTTGCATATATCTAGAATCCTCAATTTTTATTAACATGGATCCCTCAGAGTACTTTTTTTTTGCTTTTTGCTGAGACAATTGGGGTTAAGTGACTTGCCCAGGGTCACACAGCTAGGGAATGTTAAGTGACTGAGACCAGATTTGAATTCAGGGCTGGTGCTCTATCCACTGCGCCACCTAGCTGCCCCAGAGTACTTTTTGCATATAAAAACTCAATAGCATTTTCCAAAAAGCCTTTCATTTTGTAGGTGAAGAAATTAAATCACAATTTGATATAAAAGTGAATTTCATCAAGTACATCAAGTATTCTATGTCACAGTATTTCAGAGCTAGGAGAGTTCATTTATCCCAAACCTGTATTTTATGCATGAGACATCCAAGCTACCAGAGGTAACTTAACAAAAGTCCCACATTTAGTACTTACATCCTGGACATGAGCCCAATGTTTTAAACTAGAATAAAATTTGGTCAAGGAGTATGACTTTTAGTACAATCTGTATAAGGACAAAGCTTTGAATTTTATATTGAAAGGTCCAGACCCTGTGTCCCTAGATTCTCTTATAAATAAATTTGGTCTCTGCAAATAATGTGTACATGTGAAATAAAATGGATTAGGAAAAAGTATAGAGCCTTAGGGACAACCAGAATGATGACCCGATAAAAGAAGATGAGGAGCTATCAAACAGGTAAGAGGAAAATGAGTAAGCAGTATCATAGTGTCTGAACTTTTTTTTTTTTTTCTTCCTGAAATGAAATTAAGTTAATGTAAATCTGATTGGGGGCAAGAAGGGTGTAAGTGGTTCTTTGCCACAGGAATGTCCTTCCCAGTGACTCAGTTTCCCTGGCTACCTTTTCTAAGGCTAGACTTTCACTGATACTCCAAACTCACTGCTCATGGTAGAAAAGTTGGAAGATTCCTTGCTCCCTGTTCCTACTTTCAGATTCTCCATCCATGATTTTTTAATTACTATGTCAATTCATTTTGGTGCATTTTTTCTTAATTTTTTTTTCAGAATAAATATTTTGTATTAGTTCCTCACCTGCATAATTCTGATTTACTTACAGGCAAATATTAGAATATTTCTTGCAAACATGAGGCTTTGAACCCATTGCTCCTTCCAATCTAAACTATAATAATCGTAAGAATTCACAAACTATTAATAAGTTGATCTACAGCAATGCTCTAGAATACCCAGCATTCTTTTAATTCTATTATACTATTCTCTTATAGTTTTGTTTAGCAGTAGAAATCAGAAATCACCCTCACACTGATTTGTCAACAAGCTCACATGAAATTTTCCAGTAGTTGCACAACTGTTAGTTATCAGTTTGCCCAAAGTGAAAACTGAATTAAGTTTGATTTACCTGGTCAGTGTACTGAGTAATGATTTCAGTAGTTTGTTACAGTTGTGTTGCAACTTTTTGTGACCCAACTTGGAGCTTCCTGGCAAAGAGACTGGAGTGGTTTTCTTTTTTCTTATCTTATTTTACGAAAGAGCAAACCGAGGTAAACAGGATTAAGTGACTTGCCCAGGGTCACCCAATGAGTGTCTGAGGTCAGATTTGAACTCACTCCAGGCCCAAGCAATGTATCCACCATGCCACTTACCTGCCCCAAAGTCTTCAAGTACCCAGTGAAATTTGGCCCCAGAATATTTTCTTAATATAATTTAATTTTTTTTCTAGTATCTAGTAGCCCTAGATTCAAGGTGAATAGGTTAATTCCACAGGTTCTCTTTTCGCTGTTATTCTCATATGGTTTAGCCTGATATTTAGGAAGGAGAGGGTTTTCTGTTACTATGATAGAATTGAACCAGGCTTTCCAGGTTATTTTCATTTTGGACTTGGGTATAAACCTAACTTCATAAGACTATAGAAATATATATATATATCAGAAATGTATATTGCTTTTTAAAAAAATTCTTATTGCCCAGTTAATTTAGGACGGTCTTTTTAGTAAGTCTTTACTGTTCTGAGTGTACTCAAAGCTTTTACCAAACCAAATATTTACTGGTTTTCTTGTTTGTCTCTAACTGTTCCAGGAAAACACTTAAAAATACCCATTCAGACTTCCTGAAGTATAGTCTGATACCAGGATCAGTTTTGGCTATGAGATTCCCTTATATTAGATTACTACCTCTACCCACATTGTATTATAATTTTTCAAATGATTATATGAAAGGGAAAGCATATATGTGTCATTTTCTGTAAATAATTATTACTTGAACATTTATTATTCACATTCAAATCATTCCTAATTTGAGTCAACTAACATTAAAGGGCCTACTCAGTGCCAGACACAGGAGATAATAAAGCAGAAAGCAGTCTGTGCTTTTCAGAAGCTCTAATGGAGTTGACCTCAGATACAAACAAGTCCTAGGGGATAGATAAATAGAGTGCAATCATTGAAAAAAAGGACTGGCTCATTTTGGAGGACCAGGAAAGGCTTCTTAAAGACACTGGGATTATAGCTGGGATTTGAAGGAAGTTAGATAGAACAGGAGATGAAGACAGATATGAAGAGGAAGAGAATTGCAGGCTTGGAAGCTAGCCTATGAAAATGGCTCTCAGGAACTGCAAGGAGGCCAGTGGCAGTAGATGGCAGTTACACAGGAGGAGAGGGATGGGGATAGACGCTTGATATTAGAGTGATAGGGAACCCCGAGGGTTTATTGAAGGGGCCGAGGGTACCCAGGGGGAGAATATGGCACCTGCAGCTTCACTTTGGTGAATGGAGAATTTGTTGAGGAGACCAGCCCAAAAGGAACAGAAATGTGTGTCCCAGGACTGGGGCCCTGAGGACTAACAAAACTGGAAAGTAGCAGGCTGGATTGTAAAGGACTCTAAAAGCCCAACAGAGGATTTAATGCAGACTTTTTCTTTTAAAAGACTTATTTTGAACACCCATAGTGTTTGTGATTTAATATCTTGGTGGTCTGGTCTGTTTTCTATGGAGGAGAGGCAATTATCCCTTTTCCCGAAGGCTGGAGGATCCCAATCTCTTAACAATGGAATTCCTGCATTCTCTGGGTTGGTTCCAGACCTTTGAAAGTCAAAACAATCCGGGGAGGGGAAAGAGTTGGGCTTAGGAGCTTGGAAAGAACTGGGTTAGAATTCAGCCTCAGTCCCTTTCTAAATTGTGTGACTATAGATAGGCGAGTCACTTAACTTACCTCTCAGATTCTTGAGTTTCAAAATAGAGGTAATACCCATTATGTTTTTATACTTTGTGTTGTGAGAGTCTGAGGAGAATGTATGTATAAAGCACTTTATTCCTTTTAAATACCAGTAGTCACCCAAGGGAAGAGCAAAGTTATTTTTATTGTCCCATAATAACGCATCTGTGGGTATCTGTTGAGTAGATTTAGTCTTTCTGAGTTGCTGTGGTCAAAAATTAATCATCCTGAAGTCAACCCAGTGCTGAGACTTTAGTGAACTAAGAAAGAACCTAGTCCTTGGGGACAGCAGACACTTACCCAAAACGGTTCCAACTTGACCTCCCTTCCAGAATTTGAAAATCCTGTCAATGGGAGGAACTGTGGAGCAGGAAAAGAGCCAAAGGGAAGATTACTCCCACTCATTTCTCCAGAATTCTCTAGCTCCCAAGTACCGGACTGTTACCCCTTTGTAAGCTCTATAAACTTATTTGTCTGAAGAAAGAAGGTTAATTATGTGGGGATGGGGGAGGGGAGGAAGGAGATTCTAAAAATTGACCTCCCCTAGCCTTTCTGAACTACCTTCCTTACTTGACTGCTGAATGATAATAGCTTGAGGCTTTTCCAAGCTCTGCTGCTGAGGGGGAGGGGATCTCAGTAGGACATTAGCCCAGTTTGGAGCCTGGAGCTTTGGACAGAAAGGAGAGGGATGTAGACCCAGTTGTGCAAAGAATTAATAGGCCTGATAACAGTCTGCTTTACACTTAAATGTCACCATCACTATTTTTAAAGTAATAATCTGGCATCAGAATGAATGTAAGCAAGAAATACCCTGTATTGGTTGGTTGATTTGATTGATCTCTTCAAAGTAACTAGAATATAAAAGAATCACTTTCTCTACTTTTGCAATCTTTCATGTAATTAATAATGCTGCTATTGAATACTTTGCTCAAATAAGAGAAAATTTGGAATTAGCCCACCATCTCTTGAGAAACTTTTCTTTTATGTTTGTTACATGGCTGCTTATAGATTCTTTGGAATTAGGAGGTAAGGATAATTAGTTTTTAGAAAAATGCTATAGAAACCTTCCTCGTATCTTGAGCCTCCAGAAACATTCTACATCTTGGAAGTGAGGGATGGGCTTGTGTGTAAGTTAGGTAGCATGAGGGTGCCTTTAAAAAATGTTGAGTATAACTTAACTGGGTTAATTGAAGTAACCATATTAAAAAAAAAAAAAAGAATCCCAAACATGGAATTCTGTGAGAGAAAAGGAGGCTTTCAGACATATTGTAAGCACAAAGAACACTTTATACACACAGATATTTGCTTGACTAGTATTTTTGTTTGCTTCCATTTCACTATTTAAATAAGAGTTCTGCGCCCGCCCCCCCTTCTTTTTCTCTTTCTCCCCCTTTCTCTCCTTCCTTCCTTCCTTTTCTGTCTCTCTCCTCTCTTCCCCCCCTTTCTCTCTGGTTCCCTCCCTTCCTTTTTCTCTCTCTGTCCCTTTCCCTTCTTTTCCCTCCCCCTTTTATTCCTTCTCTCTCTTCCCCCTGTCCAAAAAGGGGTAGGGGGAATGAGAAGAAAAGCCTTGTGTAACACCAAACTGCACTTGGTAATCGGGAATAGAACAAATATCTTAATTCTTATGTGCTTCTTTTAATGTCTATTTGAGAAGAGTTTTTGATGCACAGAAATTGGACCTTAAATTGTACTTGAAAAACAGAGATAAATTTAGGAGCCATAATGTAATTTTTTCAGTCATTAAATCTATGCTTTGGGTTGATAGCCAGAGGTTACAGGTAGTTTTTGGTAGGCTACTACTTTTCTTGTTTAAAGGGAAAATAAGAAAACTTAATTCACTGTTATTTGCTATTTTTTTTCCCCAGTGAGTCTTTACTTTTTCATTTTTCCTTTATTATAAAATAGTACATATTATTTTGACATACTGTGCCTTAGTTAAATGACAGTTGGAGTAGGAGAACAAAAATTATGATTGTGATAATGATAACAATAATAGCAGTTGACATTTTATATAGTGCAAAGCACTTTACATATGTTAATTTATTTGATTCTAGATAAACTCAAGAGCTGAATTCAAACCCTGTCTTAGATTCTTAACTAAGAATGATCTTGGGCTGGTCATGTAACTTCTGTCTGCCTTAGTTTCCTCATCTGCAAAATGGAGATAATAATATCTCTCTCCTGGCCTTGGTATAAGGTTAAAAATGAGAATGTTTATAAAGTGCTTTGCAAATCTTAAAGAAGTATGTGTAGGGTTTTTTTGTTCTTTCTTGCTGATCAATTCTAAAGTATACATAGGTGCTTTAGTTTAACTATTAAACCAATTAATGTTTTTCAATGAATATAATTTTATATGGAAAAAAGACTAAATTATATATAATGGGAGATTCCTTTATAGGTGTAGCTACTTTAAAATCAGGAAAAACAAGAAACCAGTCTATAGAATAAAATTGACTCATTTAGGATTCTCAGAGAAAAAGGAATAGTACTCAAATTAGTCCTTTACAGTAGTAAAGTACAGTAGTCCTTTACAGTCCCTTACAGTACTACTGTACTACAGTACAGTAGTAAGTCTAATGCTTAAAATTAACATTTGTCACCTCACTGACTACAAAAACAAGGGGAAATTTTTATTTTTGCTTCATCATTTACAAGGTGAAATGTTATTCCTTTTCTCTCAGTTGGATAGAAATACATTGTTTTCCTTTTATCTGAAAGAAAACTGCAAAGTCCTCTAAAAGCTCTCCAAAGCACTTTGACTTTACTAAATTAGATACACACATAACTGTGATTTTATATAATACTGAAGCTTCCTTCAATAGGCCTTTCAGATCCTTTATTATCTTATGTTTCTTCCTAATTGAGATGTCTGCTTCATCAGTTCCCACTTCACTACATCACCATTACATTTACCCCTTCAGATGTCCTTCTCCATATTCGTCATATGCTAATAAAACTTTTTTCTGATTGGGACTCTCTGATTAGGTCTCAGACATTCCATAGCTACCTAGAAGACATCATCAACTACCGCTGGGAGCTTGAGGAAGGGAAGCCTAACCCCCTGAGAGAAGCCAGTTTTCAAGACCTGCCTCTGCGCACACGAGTGGAGATTCTCCATCGCCTCTGTGATTATCGGCTTGATGCAGATGATGTCTTCGATCTCCTTAAGGTGTTTAGCTAGTGGTCCTGATCCTAGAGGAATAAAGACAACTCTTAAGAAATGGGGTTAGAATATAAACAGAGAGTAAAGGAAGAAGGATTTAGAAATTTATTTGCTTTAGTGGGATCTAACATCTGAAAAATGCATAATGACAGAATATTTTACCAAGAGAGTAGTTGTATTGCATTAAAAAGAATAGGACTGATTGAATTTTTAGTTTGGAACTTTTTTCTTTCACATCTGTACTAGACTAAATAAAATCTTTAAACTTGAAAGAATAAAAATTTTCACCACCTGATATACAAAAATGAAAGTATCACTAAATTAAGGTTATCCAATAAAATTAAAAATTCAGTACATCTTGCTAAATAAATGTTGACTTGAAAAAGTATCTTCTCTCCTTTCTCACCATCATAAAATCTAATGTTCTTTGATTGGAAATGATTAAATGGGTTAAGTAACGTCTTCATTTAGCTTTGCTGTGGGCTCCATTATAGGAAGATTGTTGGAATTGGGACCTCATTGTAAACAGTTACCTATTATACTGAGTTGGGTCAGAATTGAAATAGAAGTTGCTGTAGGTCAAGTTGGAGACAGCTTTTTACAATATCTGATTATATCCTGTGGTGGTGGTTTTTTTTCCTCCTCGTGGATGTAAGAAATAAAAAAATAAACCAAATTATTAGATTAGCAATGCTTGTTATATACCAGGATTTTCATCTCCTTGCCCTTGAAGGTTTTATAATTTGATTGGATAATGTGGATCTTTTGGTTTCTCGTTTTATTTTTCTCTCTTTCCTTACTGTGCTTCTGGCTCTAGGGTTTGGATGCAGATAGCCTCCGAGTGGAACCCTTGGGTGAAGATAGCACTGGTGCATTGTATTGGTATTTCTATGGAACTCGGATGTACAAAGAAGACCCAGTACAGGGAAAACCCAATGGAGAATTGGCCTCAATCAAGTAAGTCCATTGATGGCAAAAACTGTCTTTTATTTCTCTCTCTGAAAAGACAGATTAGATACACAGATGCTCAAATCATGGTTGAGATTGTTGTTGTTTAGTCATGTCTGACTGACTCCAGGGATTGCCTCACATCAGGCCTTTTTGTCTTCCCCTAATTCTCCAAGACTGCCCAAGTTCATGTTTGTTGCTTCCATGACACTCTCCATCTCATCCTCTGCTCTACCCTTTTCCTTTTGACTTTCTTCTTTCCCTTCATCATCTTTTTCCAATGACTGTTAAAGATTAGCGAAATAAAACATTGAGATTTTAACAGCCAACATCAAGAAAGTTAGTCAGTAAACATTGTTGACATCAATGAATTGATTAGGAGAAAAGTTAAAATTACATTTTTTTAAATCCCAAAAGATAGTCTTGTGAGAGGTAGTTTGGGATTTTATACTTGAAGCAAGAACGACTCTGTCCTGCTTTTGAAATTTAGTAGCTCTATGACCGTGGGCTCTAAGCCTCAATCTTCTAATCTTTAAAATAATAATAATGATAGTGAACATCTATGTAGTACCTTCTGTCTGCCTGCATATTATTTGTGCTAGGTAAGTGTTTTTTTTTTGTGGCAATTTGATCTGTTTTCAACTAAATATAACAAAAATTTTCTTCTGTGAATCACACTATTGGCACCCCATGTTGTTATTTAGGTTTGGCCATTTTGTTCATTTTAGAATCAAAGAAAATAGAGATGATTCCAGCCTGTCCTTTTTCTCTCCCTGCCAAACTCTAAAGAGCATTTTCTCTAGTGCCCTATGACTTTGGAGGTAAGGGGAGATCTGTCACCCAGGCTGGAAGTTTGCAAGTCCAGCAGCCTAGGTCTGCTTCCAGTACTGCCCAGCATGGGTGCTTTAGCCTGCTCTGTTTTTCTGACCTCCCATTCAGGGGCCGCATCATATTGCTGTCTGATTTAATTTAGACAAATACAGCTTCAATCCTGTTGCACCCAAGGGTTCCACCAGTATTAGTGATCACAGATACACACCAACAGGCCCAGCCACTTTGGCTTCTAAAATGCCTTATAAAACCTTATTAGATCTTCCTAACAGCCCTTGGAGATAATAATAAGAAAAGTGTTAACCTTACTTTACAGATGGAACAATTTGAGACTCAGAGACATTGAGGGACTTGCCTGGTTCCACAGAATTTGGACCCAGCTCTCTCTCTTGATTTCAAATCCAGTATTCTCTATTAGAATATAATTAAGAATCTCTTGATTTTAGACCTTCAAGGACAGAGACTATATTCCAAAGAAGTAAAAGTCTTAAGAAATATCTAAAGCTATTTCTTCTGGTTTATTTCTGCACTATGAAAATTTTCCTTTCCTTTCTCTTCTTGATGTTCATTTCATCCTTTTTTACAGTCTTAGGACAAGAACACCACTGCTCTTACTTTTTGACTCATGCTTTTTTTTTCCCCCCTAAAATATTTTTTTAATAAGGGAAAATGGAGGACAGAAAAGTGTCCCAAGTGTACCTGGAAAAACCGGAAAAAGAAGAGGCCGACCCCCCAAACGGAAGAAATTACAGGAGGAGGTTGCACTCAAGTAAGAATATTTTGTCATCCTAAAGTCAGAAAATTGCAGGATCCTTAAGTTAGTGGAAGCCCCTCATTCACATGAAGACACCACAATTGAAAGGAGTCACCCAGCCCAGGGATAGAGCCAAAATAATCACTTTGGTCTCCCCCTTTTTTACCCCATATCTTTATACTATATAATTCTTTCCAGTGCACATTGAAGTGGCAGAATTCAAATGTCAGCTTATCCTTTTCAATAGATTTCTTATCACACAATTGTTTGTGCTCACAGCAGTGCAGGGGATTCCCCACTCTGTGGGGAGTTGGGAGAGAGGATTCCAGCTTACTAACTCATGCACTAGTGAGGAAGTTCTAAATTAATCTCCCTTCCTAAGATAATTTTTTTTAAGAATACAATTTCATTTTTATTCAATTTAATTCAACAAACATTTATGAAACGCTTGCTTTGTGCCAGGCACTGGCTGAGACAAAATTTAAAAGACATGGAACTTTACCTCCACAGGCAGAGTATCTGGACTCTGATCTCAGCTCTGACCTAACTTTCCTGCATCCCTAGTTTCCTGGTCTGTAAAATTGAGTTGCCAAATTCAATGCCCATTTAAGATTCTTCCCCATATTAAGACTGTGATCTAAGAAAAGTTTGTTCTCTCTAGAAGTAGAGGGAAATAGTATATATAACAACCCCTTTTTCCTCCTCCCCCAAGAAAAGGTAATTTTGGGTTAGTTATCTTGGCCAAGACCAAGGACCCTCCACATATATGCGTCCTTCTCTCTTGTATGTTCCAGCTCCCAGGTTTAACAATAGACCTTAACTAGGAATAAATCCATCAATTGGAGAAGTCCTAGGTCTAATTTCTCACAGGTCAGGTTGTACTTTTTCATCCATCAGGTGAGAGTGAGATCATGATTATCTATTTTTATGCATTTTGGGCTGTGAGAGGGAAAGAAAAATAATTGTGCCTAGGATTCTGGCCAGTTTGACAAATTGCATTTGTTTTATGTGATTATCAGTGAAGAATTTTGTAGATCACAAATTTTATTCTCAGGAAATGGTTCCTTGAAGGTAAAGTCATACCAGAAGCTTGTTCAGAATTTGGTTTGGGGGAATTTTTTGAGGTTCTAGGGCAAGGCTGGAAACTTGCCTTCCTTCCAATGCTATTAGCACCTGGAGGCTATGCTCATGCTGATAATCCACTGCTCCCTGACTCTGGTAACTACCTGAGAACAAAGGGCCCAATAGCCTTTTGATTAAGTACCATGGGGAATTTCCTGTCTGAGGATTCTGTTTTCTGCATCTACCTCAGATAATGTGAAGAGTCAAAAGTATTCATTCCTATCCCAGAATCAGAGGTTAAACAGTTTGTGTTCCATAATTTCTGAGAGGTATGAATGATAACTTGTTGTTCAGTCACATCTGAGTCTTTGGGACCCCATGGATCATGGCAGACCAACATTGGCCAGGGGTTTCTTGGCAAAGATTCTGGAATGGGTCGACATTTCCTTCTCTGGTGGATTAAAGCAAAAGGGGACTCAAGGGACTTTCTCTGAGGGGCCCCAGAGCTAGAGAATGTCTTGTGGCTTCATTTGAACTCAAGTCTTGATTTCAGACCCAGCACTGTGCACTATGGCACCCTCTCATTGTTACCTGTCCCCCACAGCTCCCAGAAGTAAAAGTTCCCTGTATTCTGAAGTGCAGTTTCACAGTT
Organism: Myrmecobius fasciatus; assembly: GCA_023553655.1. NCBI lineage: Eukaryota > Metazoa > Chordata > Mammalia > Dasyuromorphia > Myrmecobiidae > Myrmecobius > Myrmecobius fasciatus. The sequence goes on along the minus strand of JAJPUD010009984.1, from coordinate 46,272 downwards.
CTCATCTTCCACATATATATTGCATCAATTAAGGATACCTTTAAAAGCTACTTTAGATTTAATGGGCCCATATTCCTTTCTTTATTTTTAGGGGAAAATAAGCACTATCAAATTTCCTTATGAGAGAGAGAGAGAGAGAGTGTGTGTGTGTGTGTAATTATCATATTTCTTTTTCATTCAATAAAATTATATAATTATAATATATAATATAAAAATGAATTAAAAACCTTCTTAAAATTTTCTCACAGCCCTTTTATTTTTCCAGCACAAGACTTTATTGCACCTTTTGGAGCAGAAAGCTTGGTTTTTTGATGCATGATATTAACAAGAATTCTTACCTTTCCTCTTCAAAGAATAAAATTTTAAAGTCAGATTCACTTTTATATAGTTGAGGGGCAGGTGAGAAAGCTAATTGCACACAACGCTTCATGGATTTACACCACCCTCTACTGGCAGATTTGGGGCTTCAGAACTTTAAATACAAAAGGCTGGAAGAGAAAGTTCTTGTGTATATTGTCAGGGTTAGGATATGGCTTTGGAGTATGGAAGGGAAAGGCCTCATCCCAAGTGATGGAGAATTCCATAGTTGTGTTTGAACTATTGCTAATCTATCCTTAACAAGTTCCTGTTAATGACTTCCTAGGAAAGAAGGGAAGTTCTGTTACCTTCTTTGGATTGTCACCACATTTCCACCATTACACATACCTGGATGTCAACTTACAGAATTCTATTGGGGTGTTCACTGCATATAAACCCCATTCCTTTGAGTTGCTGGAAAGCTGAATGACTTAAATGAATCTTGTTTCCTTGTGTTTCAGTGAAAAACAAGAAGAAAACTCAACTTTAGCACCACAGACAAGAAATGGTAAATTTTGCTGGGGATTGGAATGGGAAAGGGTCATGTAATTATTTTAATGTTGTCTCTCTGCTACTTTTCCATCCTTGACCTACATTACCTCCTTCCTGCACTCTGTGATGAGTCAAACTGCCTTCTGACTGTTGCTAACACAGCACACTACATTTCCCCTCTCATCTTTGCCCAAGTTATCTGTGCATTCTCTCCTCATTTCCAAGTCTTCAAATTTCGGCTCAGTCAGCCCTTTCTATACTAAGCCTTTCCAAATTCTCCCCAGTCCCTAGGATTTCCTCCTGGAAAGTGATAAAACACACATACACATGCACACACATCCCATTATCTCTCTTGATAGAACATAAATTCTTTGGGTCAGGGAATGTGAGTTTTTTGTTTGTTGTTTCCCCAGCCTGTAAGAACAGGAGTGAGTTAATCCCTGCTTTTGATTGATTCTGAATCATATAGCTCTATGCTTTCTGAACTTTGGGTAGAAGAAAAGAGATTATTGAATTATGGTGGTAAAAGTGCATGAGAATATAGAAGCTATGGACTTGTGTCAAGCCTAATCATATGGTTCCATATGATCAGGAAAATAGATGTGGATCACAATTTTAGCTGTTTCATAACCTAAATCTGTTTAAAAGTCAAGCTGTAATTTCTTTGAGTATAATCAGTCTTGGGTTTTATTATGAACATCAATATTTTTTCCTACTATATCTTGAGAAGGATAGATATTAAAAAGAAATAGTTTCAGAATTTGAATTCCTTCCTGATTTGCAGGAGATGGTAGGTTATTCATACTTACACTACTAAGTCTAGTATAATAAAGCTAACCCTTTTTGGTTCTAGGGTCCCAAGGACCCGGGCATGGGACATGGTGGCTTCTGTGTCAAACAGAAGAAGAGTGGAAGCAGGTGACAGAGAGCTTCAGAGAAAGGACATCATTAAGAGAGCGCCAGTTATACAAGCTCTTGAGTGAAGACTTCCTGCCAGAGATCTGTAATATGATTGCTCAGAAGGTAAATAAATACACTTGTAGCAAGTGCTAATTCTTTGAGGTGATAAAGACTATATGCTTAGGGTGTTTATTGATAAGAAAGAATATTTCTTGTTATCATGGGGCCAAATTGATTTTCATATTTTACTCAAATTAGTTTTTGTAGGAAAAAGAAAAATTGAATAGTTGTAGAATTAATCTGGGAACATAAGAGTTTTATTCATCATTGCCACAGTATCCCTAAGGAAGTGTATACTTTGAATTTATCAGTATACGTTTTATTTGGTTTGGGGTTATTGCTTTTTTGTAAAATCACTACTTAAGTCTTTGAAAATAAAACAGGAAGGAGAAAATTTCCCAGACAGAATCATTAAAAATAGAAGTGTAGTTGTGAATGTGCTTAGCAATTATATGCATGCCATTTAAAGGAAATGGTTGCCAGTAGAAATGATAGTGATATTATCGAGTCAAGAAATTTTGAATCCATATGGCAATCTAGGGCTAAGGAAGAAGGGTATGGTAGGAAGTATTTTGATAAGAATAATAGGAACACAGAAAAAAAAAAAGTAACAACTGCTTCAAAGCATCCTGGAGTAAGCCCTCCCAGATGAACAAACGGATGATTAGTTCCAAGTATATGCAGTCTACTCCCTCCTTTCCAGCCATCTCCTGGAGTTCCTGCTTTGCTAAATCATGGGGTTCATTTCAGCCTTCGAAAGGTAGAGGAAGCAAAAGTAGATTGCTATTTTAGATCAATAAGAATGCTCTTCTAAATGAAGTAGAAACCATTTTGGGGGGAAATGACTGTGTTCTCTAAAAACTAGTGAGCCAAGAAAGAGAATAAATACTGGGCATAATCTGATACATTCATATATTTGGGGATATTGTTTCATGTGTTTTTTCAAAAAAAAAAAAAAAAGTTACAAGTCTATGACCTGAGCATCTAAAAGATTGTTCGAGAAGAATTGCAGAGTCTCAAGGACAAAATTTTGACTCCGCTCAAGAAGGAAAGGAGACATTTAATAAGATGTCTGCAATCGCACAAGCAACTCTGACCTAAGTTCAGAATGAAAGGGAAAAATCAGATAATTTTCCCCCTATTTTTTTTTCTTTCTTTTTTTTTAAAAATAATAGCTTCTTATTTTCAAAATATATGCAAATAATAGTTTTTAACATTCACTCTCGCAAAACCTTGTGTTCCAAATTTTTCTCCTTCTTTTCTCCCCACCACCTCCCTTAGACAGCCAGTAATCCAATATATGTTAAACATGTGCATTTCAAATAATTTTAAAAAGAATTTAGAAACAATAATGATCACTCACACCATCATGTCAGAATAAGTTACCTTTTGTTAGATTAAGTGAAATATTGACTAAAGGGTTGCTGTAAATATAATATATCTAGATTTCAGCTAGGTATTACATGTCTTGAATTATTTTTAATTTTAATAGTAATATTCAAATAATTTTTATTTATGGGTAGATGTTTGGTCAAATGAGTGGGACGAAGACAACTTTGAATAGGATATGAAAGAAATCTCCACAGTTTTAAGGTATAGTTAAGAGGACATGGCCCATGATGAGAAAAATAGCCACATGGGTAGAAAATACAGAAAGGCAAATTTCTGCTCTATGTAGACAATATTTGGAGTTGTTTGAAAATAAAGATATTGAGGTCAGCATCACTGGAGGTTTAAATGTCCTGCCTAGCATAGATTTATCATATAAATTCTAATCCTGAACAAAGAATAAGAATAAGAACTAAATGATCTCAGGTAATTTTAAGGTGTTTTTTTTTTTTTTCCTTTAATTAAGTTTTCTAAGATTCCTTCTCCTCAGGTGAATATTTCTGTATGTTCCTTCATTAAGTTGCATTGCATCAGTCAGCAATAAATGAGAATCCAAAGTTATCCTATCAATATGCTTTCTCATAACTTAAAACAAAAACCTATTTAACATTTAAAAACATAAAACACCTTTTTAAACAAACATAGTGCCATCAGCACTGTGATTTGATTCTTACTTTTCTAAAGGAATAATGGTACATATTAAAGATTCAGACCTACTTCTAGCACATAGTCATTGTGTAACCGTGGTCCTGTCACTCACCTCTCACCACCTAAGCCAACCCCAAAGCTCGTAAGTTTCATAATTAACCATATGTCTGGATCGAGGGAATTCTCTCACCAGCACTTCTCTTTACAAATAAAATCACAGGTCCATAACAATAAAAAAGCAGGAGGGGGTGTCCCTGATTCCTGTGACTTGGCTTTAAATGTGTCCCAATTTTTACAGATGCAAATCACCATAAAATGGATTTTCTATAATTTTGTATAGGCTATCTGGAAAGATATTCTTTGTTCAGTCTATACGGTCTTGTCATTGTGGACACAGCTTACAACCATGAGCCTAGTCTTCTATGAAAAGAAGTTGTGAGCTGCCTCTATTTGTGTCCCTTCCAAACGAGCCCTCCCAGAGGCAGCCTGCCTCTCTTCTGGCAGACCCCCGAGCTTTGGCCCCCATGCTATATGGGATAAATACTGCACACCGTCAGCTATCCACCTGTTGGCTGGGCTCTTTTCTTTTTCTTTTTCTTTTTTTTTTGCCCAGGACCTCTTAATTTGCATGCTGACTTGCACTTTCCCTTTTTTTAGTAATTGTGGTATGTTATTCTTTGCAAGCTCTAGAGAACCACTGGAAGAATGTACTTCAATGATGAGTTTTGTTCCAGGGAGAAGCTTCCTGTCTCTGAAGGCACTACATAATTTCCTGAATGCTATCTGCCCACTTTTCCTTTTGTTTGATTTTCACTGAGTATCAGCAATATGTCCAGAATGTAGTTATTGATTACTTCTTTTTTTTTTTTTTTTTTTTTTGCTTTTTGCTGAGGCAATTGGGGTTAAGTGACTTGCCCAGGGTCACACAACTAGGGAATGTTAAGTGTCTGAGACCAAATTTGAACTCAGGTCCTCCTGACTTCAGGACTGGTGCTCTATCCACTGCGCCACCTAGCTGCCCCTTGATGATTACTTCTTTAGGCTTCCCATCCATCATAGCCTGGACAGAAAATATTATTTCATCCACTTGTCTTTTTGCTAGAATGCTTAGAATAGGCTTTCTTGGTTTGATTTTTCTATATCATTTAAGAGGCCCTGAAGTGTTCCAAGGTTTGATGCAGTCAGCACATTGTTATTCACAAACAGAAATATCTGGAGGACCTCTCCATCCATGGGGAATCCCTCTTGCATTTTAGTCCTCTACTGGATATTCTCTATGACAAATGCCATTTTTCATGTCTCCCTACATTCTTTTCCTTGCATAATGTTAACAGAATGTTAACAACCATATGTAAGTTTTAAGCAGGACTGCAAGTACCAAACCACATGTCATTACATCCTCTATGATAAAGTGTTTTTCTGATTCCTCATTATAACATGAAAAAGGCTATACCAATGGACTGCAAGCTCTGGCAGGTACTCAAGCTTAATAAATTTAGGTTTAGAGTGTAGGCCTACTAGTTGGCTGCCTGAGACCACTTTACCTAAGGTTAGGAAGTTTTAACCACAGAAGATTAAATTTGGGCCTTAGAAAGTCTCAGATTATTTCTCCAGTTACAGAGAAGCATCTCTGTAGAACGTGGCCCATAGCAACAAAAATCCTCTTCATGATTCCTTCTGCAATTCAGGAGGTAATGGAATGCCTTTAGAACCTCGCAAAAGGATTTCTTTGGAGAGGGTTTTCAAAGGTGCCTTAGATGAATAATTGATAAGAAATGGATCTGTCAGTTTCTGTTTTGCTGACTTCTTACTACATAGATAATAGGAAGAGAAGCTAGCATCTCTCTAAAGGCATTAGAACAGGAAAGTAATATGGGCCATTTATCAGATGCCATCAGTTTTGCTCAGCTTTTGTGAGAATATACTTTGTAGGAATACATGGAGAGGCATCTTTTGTCAAAAACTACATGTATTTTTAAAAAATGAAAGAAATCAAACACTGAAAGAATGAGAATAAAGGCATTAGAAGGACCTTCTGGAGATGTCATTCAGCCATTTCCTCTTCTATCCCAGTAATACAAGACATATCTGCTTTTAATTGGCAATTTTAAAGGATTGAACAATAGCAGTGAATAAAGTAATGTTAATGTTAATTAGATGAATACACTTGATAATTCCAAAAGAGGAGTTCTAGCCAGTTAACTACACTAAGAATAGCTAGATTGTAATCACCAGACCTAGTCTTAGTCCCTACTCCATTCTGTTGCTCCTTATCTTACCCTCTCTGATGCTCCCTGTGTTTTTGTGCTAATAGAACCCAGCAGTTTAAAATAGAAATTGTGTTATCAGGGCCTTGAGTAGAAATCTATTTGGGAGCCAAGTTAATGGTAAGAGCCCCTAGAAGAAGCTTGCAAGTATATTCAGAAGCATAACATTCTATTTGACGCTAAGTGTAGGTCAATGTTGCCTGAAATTTATGTGCCTAGTTATTTAAATTAGCTTCATTTTTAACTAATAACCCCTAGAATATTTAAACTAAAATTGAAATAGTACTCAAAACTACCTTTTATAGGGTGATATCTTGACCTTTCCCCATTGCTTCCATCTGCTTCCAGGCTTTGGGTATCTGCTCTCTCATCTTGCTAATGGTTCCACAAGGGAATTGCCTAATTCTGTGTTTCCCAACTGTTCCTAATTTCCCAATTTCAGAGCCACTCCCTTCATCTTGATACACCCTGGTTTTTGCTTCTGCACATTTTTAAACAAAGCAAAGCATGAGATTAAACAGTTAATAGGTTCCTTCAGTAGTAATTCCTGTTAAGTAATAGGTAACTGCTTTTTGAGACATTAGTCGTCTTCAAATTGTACTCAGTGATCCAGTCCTTTTGACTTTTAGCTTATTTTTATGAGAAGACCAAAGTGGTTGTTAAGGTACCCTCAAAGTTTCCAGACAATCTTTTGCTCAGTAGTACTAATCACAAAGATTTCCTTGATCTTTCTTTTACTTTTTTCTTCTTTACTTTGAATTTTAGGAAAAGCGTCTACATCGGACAGAGGCAGAATTACATTCTAGATGTATGTCTGATCACCTGCCCATCAAATCCCTTAAGCACGAGGTGAGTGTGAAAAAGTTAGAGATGATGGAGTTATCCAGATTAAAGTTTATTTTTCATATGATATTCTAAATTTGAATTCTGTATTTGCTCTCTCAGACTACTTAGTCTTTTAATTTATTACCATGTCTACGCTTTGCCTTCTCTGTATCCTTTCTCCAATCTCCAAGTTCTCACTCAGGTTGTTAAAGCCTAATTTCCCCACTACTTATCACAAGCACTTTTCTTTTTGAACTACAAATAATACTAGGTTGGTTACATTCTATGCACTTTTCCCCTTATTTTTTCTTTTGACTGGAAGGCCTCTGGATTCAGCCCCTATTGTCTCCTGCTTTGCTAAAAAGTTTTCCTTCTTAATTATTTACTTCTCAATTGTTCTTAAGTTGAATTGACCTAGGCCAACTGAATGTATATATTCTCCACATTTTGCTTAATCGTTGTTTTTAATCTTATTAAAATGTTTTCATTGGATATTTGCTAAGTGGAAACAACAGGAAAAAAATCCAGGTTCAGGAAAGGACTTTTAATCCAGCCTTTCTTTCAGTAGTAAGTGAACTAAAATCTTATTGCTGCATTTCTACTTTGGTCTCTGAGACAAAAATTGGAATGATAATCACAGAGATATTATGTTAACTAAAGCACAGTGATTACTTGTGATTTCCCAGGTGTCTATTCTTATCTGTAGAATTAGATCTCTGTACCAAACAAAACAATATCCCTTCTAGCTTTTGGATTCTAGAACTGTAAACAAACTTGTTTTTCACCTCAATGAGGACTTGATTTGTGTGTTTTTCTTTTTCTTTCTTTTTTTTTTTTAAACTGGTTGTGAAAGTAATAGAGCTTCTTTACAATTCTCAGGTAATTAAGAAAAGCAATTATAACATCTCAGAATTGTCAATTCTGTAAGGAATTCATATCCATGATGCATGTTTCTTATTCCTCCTGGTAGATTTTAATTATAGAATGACCTTTACCAAGTGGGATCTAGCTTTTCTTCTTGCTAAGTTTTCCTCCTTGGGATCATATCCCCTGTCTTTTACTAAAACTTATGTAATGAACACCACTTAAAGTTAAGGCCTTTTCTCTTCATTTGATTCGGTCTTTGTTGGACTCCTCAGGGCAACAATTTAAGCCTCATGTGGTAGAGGTGAATTTATTATTATTATTTTAAAGAGGTTTTTTTTTTTAATCACTTAGATCTGTACAAGGGATTTTTTTTTTTATTATTATTTTTTGCTGAGGCAATTGGGGTTAAGTGACTTGCCCAGGGTCACACAGCTAGGGAATGTTAATTGTCTGAGGCCAGATTTGAACTCGGGTACTCCTGATTTCAAGGCTGGTGCTCTGCACCACCTACCTGCCCCTTGTACAAGGGATTTAGAGTGAAGAAAGGGTAGTAGGTCAAGAATATACATATTATCTTCAATAATGTAGTAAATAAACCCTGAGAAATCTCAAAATGCTGGTCAAATATAATGGTCATTTCTAGTACTAACCACTCTGCTTTCTGTTCTGTCAGTAAACTTTTTTTTTATTTTACTTTGTCTTTGCCTTTTAAACATTTTTTGTCAATGTGTAAATAGTTCTTCATAACCTGCTTTGATTTATAAATTTCCTTACATGTCATCCTTTTTCAATGTTATTTTTTCTCCTCTGACATTATTGCAAATCATGAAGTTTGCAAAATGTTCTAAATACCTCTCTCATTTGATCCTCCCAGCAATACTTGTGATGATCTTTTTAGTTTTAGATTAGTCACTTGGAAGAAAATTTGAAGACCCAGAAATTACTGAGAAGATTTCTTATGGGGAAAAGAAATGCGTTTCAAGGCTATATTTTAGTTGTTGAAAATCCCTGATGTAGAGCTTAACAGTCAGGTTTTTTTGTCCTACACTGGTCACCCAGGAGGTCCAATTCTACTGCTTCAAGGCCTCTCTTAATTGCTTCTTATGGGGAAGATAGCAGCAGTGTGAATCCTCATAGGATTCTGGGATGCTCAATGAAGACTGTTAGTTCAGAAGACTCGGGATATTGCTGTTGCCAAGGAGTTAGACATGGCAGCTTAGTCTCTGGTGGGTTGGCAGAAAGTAGAAGGGACCAAATAGGGTCTGATGGCAGGAGGTGGAAGAAAGGAGGCTCTGATTAAATCAGAGATTCTACTAAAGTCCTGGAGGGGATTTCAGACAGGTGGTTTAGATTAGATCCTCATTAAAATCTTCATTGGTAGCAGCACTCTTGTTTAAAAAAGGGGGAGGGGGGGACTGAAGACATGATGAACAAAAAAGGAGACATGGAGAAAATGAGCTGATTAGAGAAAGACAAAAGGTCCTAAACTGAGTAGGGCTAAGCAACAAGTGACTATTTATTACATTCCTACTCTATGCAGGGTGTTTTCAAAATTTGAAAAGCTCCTTGCCCTCAAGAGCTTACATTTTACAGAGAGATTCAATATTTTCACAGAAAAATAAGGAGACATTAATTTGAAGGTAAAAGAGTACCAAGAACTAGGCCATCCGGGTAAGGATTCTTATCTGGTATGAACCTGAAATAAGAAAAAAGGAAAGGATGAAATGCATTCCAGGAGTAATATCCATCCTGTACCAACTCATGAAAAGAGAAGAGGAGCAAATGGAAAATAAGCCAGTTTGAGTTGGGCTCCAGAGAGCAAAAAGAGGAATAATGCAAAATAAAGCTGGAGAGAGGGGTGAGAGTCTTGCTGCAAATACTAGTTGAGTAGTTTGTATTTTCTCCTGTTGTTTATAACAGAGCTAGTGAGCATTTTTGCTTAGAGCATAATGTCAGATCTCTGCTTTAGGAAGATTATTTTTGCAGCAGTAGAGATGTATTTTGATATAGAAAGAGGCAAATTTTTCTTTTTTTTTTTTAAGGATTAGCTTATATGTAATAAAGGCTTCTGGAACTAGAGGCATTGTGGAATAATAGCTAGCATAGGACTTTTTGAACTTTTTATTTGCACTACTTTATATGACTATATACATGTAACATACAAATCAAATATTTACTGACAAAAAATTAAAATTTTGTGACCTCATATAGGGTCACAACCCTCAGTTTAAGAAGCTTTTAGCTTCTTTTGAGCAGTAAATGTGGATTCAGTAAGACCTGGTTTCGAGTACTGCCTCCGACATGTTAACTTTGTGTTACCCTCTCTGCACCTCCTTTTCCTCATCTGTGAAGTGAGGGGTTTACCTTGGTGGCCTTTTCTAGCTATAGAGTAGGGAATATTATGGCCAATTAATAAATGGTCCCCTCACATTTTCAGTCTCTTGATATCTTCTTTGCTCTCCTTCTTCTGTTCCTTCTTTATATTTTAGAATTTAGAGATGGAAGCCACCTTTAAAATTACCTAGTCTACACATTCTTAGCATTTCCCAGCTTATAGATCTCCTTCTCAAAACAATTTTTAAATGCATAAAATAACATGTGGAGGATTATAAAGGAAACTGTACTGAATTATAGTTTTCAAAATATTTTTTTAAAACAATTCACTGACCCAGTGTTAAAAACCCTTAATCAGTCCAGCTTCATCTTTTAAGTTCCCATAAAACAAAGCAAAGAATCTCATTCTTGTATCTACATTTGGATTTAGCATGTTTTACTGAATGTTTGTTAAACTGAATTCCTGGTGAATAAAATTGCCCCAACATTATAATTAAGCTTCATGTAACTGGAAACACCATTGATTCAGCTTTTGGACTATTGATTATTTATGTCATTGTTCTTGTGGTATTCATTCCACCATCACCATCAATGTTTCACCCAAGATGGCATTGTCAAGAAAACTACTATTGATATTAGATTGTACCTGGGGTCGGCCTCTCCAGGTTACAAAGGCAAATTCTTCTTCCCTCTCCATAATTGAATAATTTTCTACAATATTCAGAATAAATTAAAACTGATATCATTTCTTTGAACATAGTCTTACTCTATGAATCCATCTCAGGACATTTGCATGTGGAAGTCTTAATCCACATGCAGCTTTTGAGCACTGCCTATGTGCCAGATTCAGTGGAAGTCAGACCTGGAGTGAGGACTTTGTAGAGTAGAATAGGAGATAGGGTAAGTAGGAGAGGAGCCATTGAGTATTGGTCTAGAATCACTGTTCTGGGGTGAACCAGAAAAGGTAGTTATATTGGGGCAGCCAGATGGCACAGCTGATGGAGCTCTAGCCTTGAAGTCAAGAGAACCTGAGTTCAAAGCCCACCTCAGACACTTAGGACTTCTTAGCTGGGTGACCCTGGGCAGGTCACTTAACCCCAACTGCCTTAGAAAATAGCCATTGAGGCAGAGTATCAGTGGCAAAATTAGGGGTCCTCTCGACCTTAGAGTAGTTTATCCTTCCTCAAAGCAGGCAGGACACAGAGGTATGGCAACCAGATCTAGAAATAGTGTTGGTGGTTTCCCTTCCCCGAAGAACCCTTGAAGGTCTGGAGCTTTGAAGAGGCTTTGGAGTCCATGGGCTGGGGCCCAAAGCAGGGTGATGTGGTTCCACATGGATAAATGGACATGGGACAGTGTCAGTTAAAATAAATGGCCTAGAAATTCTTTCTTTTGGAAGAAAGTTGGAGAGAAAAGGTTGGGAATGGATTTTGGTTCTACCATGGATAGAGCCTGAGCAGATATATATTGGCATATATCCAAATCTGATAGGAGTAAATCCTGTCTTTATAAGACTATATATATACTCTTTATAGGAGTATATATACTCTATCCCAGATGAATGACTTATCTTACTTTTCAGATAATACTGCTATCCTATTATCTTCATGTTCAGCATTTTTCTTTTCTCTTTCTGATTATCTTCAAAGCACTCCTTTCTCCAGTGATTATAGGTAAAAATTACTGCTTTACCAAAACATGCTAGTATTTTGCTTTTATTTTTTAGGTCATCTCTTGTTTTACCATCACCCTCATTTCTAAATATATCCTTTTTTCTTACCTTCCTTAGGTATCACTTTTACCAGAGAATAAAAAATAAAAAAGGGAAACAAAAGTTAATGAGCACATCAATTGAAATTTGATAGGATATTCCATGTTCCTCACCCATAGTCCCCCAACTCTTTAAGAAAGGGAGAGAGGTAACATTTTCTCATCTTTACTTAGTACAGTTGGTCATTATCATTCCCCCCCCCCCATAATTATTCATAAAGGGAGAGAAAACACAACAGCAGCTGCTTTGGAAAATTCCTATGCATTTGTGTACTCTTTTTCTCCCACTTTTCCTTCATCTTTTGAATCTTAAAAACTCCAAAGTTGTGTTTATACTGACTTTCTTAATGGGTGGAGACCCAGAAAGTATACTAAAGAAGTTAATTCAAGGCCACACAGATTAATGAAATGAAATGTGTGCTCTCTTGAGTGATTGAGCCAGCCACTTTTCTTTTTTTAATCGGGCTACATATTTGCTTCAAAATCTCAGAACTAGAAGATTGTCTTATCTTAGTGTTTTCTGCGTTTATGTTCCCGCACTTAAATTCCATTTTTCTTTAATTCCCTTCTCAGGAGTCACTTAGTAATTAATTTTCTAATGAACTAATTTGCCTTTTATATATAATTTTATTTAGGCTTACTTACAATTTTAAATTTGTACACAAATAATAATGACTTAAAGCATATGTTCACACTTATTTGTCCAACTGGGTATATTGTCATCCCCTAAATGCATCAGCTAATACAGTATTCTTCCAGCATTTTACTCTTGTCTGGTTTCTCCCAGGAGACCCCTGTGCTCAGCAGAATAGAGAAGCAGAGGCGCAAGGAGGAGGACGAGGAACGCCAAATCCTTTTAGCCGTGCAAAAGAAAGAACAAGAACAGATGCTCAAGGAGGAGAGGAAAAGGGAACTGGAAGAAAAGGTCAAAGCGGTAGAAGGTAGATGTGCTTTCTACATGAATAAGAATAAATTCTGCACAAGACATGGCTAACCTTGTCTTACCCCCTGGTCTTTTCCATGCTTTTCTTCTTCTGTGATTGTTCTTCTGGTTCTCACATCTGGCTAGTATCCACCTTACACAAGTCCTTCCCCAAGCAGACTGGTTTCTCACTTTGCTTTCCATAATACATTGCATCCCACTTTATCTGTGCTACTTGGAAATAGCTTGGTGAGGAAAATGAGCATTTTTATGACATTTGAGAGGAAATGTGTATAACATGTCAGCTAAAAGACATTGTAGTCAGGAAAATCTTGGTTCAAAACCTATAGACAAACAACTTCTCTTTTTCTCAGGTAACCCTTTAAAATTTAAGTTGCAAGCTGGAGGCTGATCTACATTGAGTTTTGAAATGATTGAAGATAGGGGCAGCTAGGTGGCGCAGTGGATAGAGCACCAGCCCTGAAGTCAGAAGGACCTGGGTTCAAATCTGGTCTCAGACACTTAACACTCCCTAGCTGTGTGATCCTGGCCAAGTCACTTAACCTCAATTGCCTCAGCAAAAAAAAAAAAGAAAGAAAGAAATGATTGAAGATATTCTCTTCCATTTTTCTCTAGTTTATCTGTAAAGTGCAGGGACATTATTCTGACCTATCCTGACATTGTCCTTTCTTGATTGAATAGAACATAGGTCTCTGAACTTTTTTTATTGTACATTATTTTATTAGGTTTTTTTTTTTTTTAATGAGCATTTATCCCCAAATACGTATTTTTAAATTGCGTAGAAAATATAGACAAGGATGAGTTAGAGGTAAAATAATTTAACTCTTATTTAGTGATAGAAAAAATCTTTATGCTCTTAATAAAAATGTTTGGGAGGAAGATTTTGGTTTAACATTTTGATATGTGAATTTAAAGGTCCAATTTTAAGTTCATTTTTTTTCTGATTCAGTTTTAATGTCCATTAGAGCTGAAAAGATACCTCACAAAGATACATCAGTGATCCATATAGAAGAAAGTACATTGATAGCTGAACACTGCAAATTATGATCTCAATTTTTTTTCAATTTCACCAATTTTTTTTCAAGTTGATAAAAGTCTTTATATTTAAAAATAAACCATATTAGGAAGACTGAATGAGGTAATCTTAAGTAACCAGCACATGGAAAAATGGTACATAGTAATCATTTAATGCTCCCAAGATGAATGCAGTTCCACCAATTATGCCAAGATATTTTTTTTAGTGGACCTTTACTAGTGTCAGTCATCCTGTTCTTGTACATTAATGAAAACACATTGCATTTTTATATTTTTAACAAATGGATTTAGAGCAATGAAATTCTTTACTTAGATGATTTTTATAAACAGGATAGAAAATTCTGTTTGCAAGTTTTTTAATATGCAGACATGAGTGCTTCATAAGTGATAGGGTTAATAAGTAGTTAATTTTTTTTAATGTCTTGCTTTTCATGATGACTTCATTTTATCTATAGACAATATCCCATAAAATAATAAATATACACTAAAGATGAGGTTCATTATTAATAGTAGTGGATTGTAAATTCCTATTTTAAATAATTGTCTTGATAACTGTAATTTTTTAGCCCAACTATTAGATTTAATTTATACTTCATTAAATGCCTGACAGTTTTGTACTAAGGAAAGAAGAGATACTTCTATTTTCCTATTATTAAATAAGTCACTTGTCTGTTTTGTGAGCATTAGTTTAGTTTAAACTAGATATCATCCATAAATCCACTTAACTTGGCATATATAAATCACAGCAAGTTTACTTAAGAAAAAACATTTTAAAATTTAAAATTGGATCTTCAGATCAATATATTAAAATGTTAAATCAAGTTTTTTTTCCACCCAAAAGAGATGCATATTTGAACACAATGCATTTTAATAAGAGCACATAATTCCCCCACACACACACACACACACACAAAATAATTAAATAATTCTTTTTTTTATGACCATTTACTTCACCAAAATGAACAAATAGATAAGGTTGTCATTATCAATCTCTTCCATGTTGTGTCACTTCTATTTGTCCCTCAGGGTCTCTCACATCCTGTATGCGATATATGACCTATTTGAACTAAATGCACTCAACTATGTGTATCCCCAAATGAGAATGCAAAGAATCATTCCATTTATGTGCACACATGTACACACACACATTGGTAAAGTTTAATTTTTTTAAATTTTCTTATATGGAGACCACTAGACTCAAACTATTGTGACTCCAAATTATGTCCATGTAGTAATTTCAGTATGTCTTAAACAGCACCATAGTGACTGTGCTTATTCTGTCAGTTCTATTTAAAACATGATGTTGATAAGCTTTGATTATAGTTTCATTTCTCCCCCCCCCCCCCCATCACCAATTAAGTAGCTGGTCTGTGGCTATTGTTTTTTGTTTTTTTAGAGAAATATCTGGGTACTCCACAAAGAAGCAGAATGGGGATGGGGGAGAATTTTAAATTTTAAGTTAAAATCAATTTCCTGTTGTCAGTTGAATTGCCTTTTAAGTTTTAAAATACTATTGATTGACAGTTGACAGGAGGGAAGTTGTCTTAATTGGTTTGTGGGGCTCATAAAAGTTGTGTATTTTGTTTGATTAAGTAAAACAAATCCTCTATTCATTGTATTATTTTTTTGTTTTTTTTGTTTCTCTTCCCCTCAGACAATTGGGGTTAAGTGACTTGCCCAGGGTCACATAGCTAGGAAGTGTTAAGTGTCTGAGAGCAGGTTTGAACTCAGGTCCTTCTGACTTCAGGGCTGGTGCTGTATCCACTGTGCCACCTAGCTGCCCCCCTATTCATTGTATCATTAACCTGAGTGCATGCGTGAGAATGGTGTATCTATCTGTTTCCTCTTCCATGGAGACAGACATCTCAGCATCATCTGCGACATCTTCATCTACCATGATGGGAAAAGAGATAACCTGTTAAGTTTTTTTTTGATTTTTTTAAATGCTACACTGTTTTAATTATAAATTTTACTCCATTTTTTTCAAATCTTCAATTTCAGTCATTAATCATGGAATATTGATATGCAGAATAGGAGGAAATCTCAGGATTTTATGTCTTTATATGAGAAAATTAAATTTGAATGCAGACTTTTAACACTTCTTCAAAAATAACCTGATCTCTTTTCTGTAGAGAATATTTGGCAGCCTAATTTGCATACAAATTCTTGATCAAATATTTTTTAGCTTCTCAAGGTCAGTTAATCTTTCTTCTGCTTAATTATATCTGACATTTTAACTACCATGTTAAATTTTTTTTTGAGCAGTTGTCCCCAGGATTGAATTTCGTCCATGTTAAAGCCAGGGCTGCTTTCTGAGACATTTTGCCTTAATATCTTATTGCTTCTCATAGCATATCTGAGAGGAAGTAGAACTGTTTTACAGATGAAGAGACTGCAATTTTTCTCATTGTTGAGCTAATCTTTTCTAAGTTATACATACATACTTTTAATATAGAAATTGTTGATCCATTTCTTGAAGGCTCTTTGAGAGACCAGGAAAATCTCTTGGGGAATCTTAAGTCTATGTAGAAGAAGGATTTGGAGGTTCACTGCTTATAACCCATGTATCCCTACACAGGCAAGGTTCTAACTTTCTAGCACTTCCTCCATATTAACATGGGTTGTGCACAGACACGCTAGGAGTCCCTACAGGAAGAACCATCTGGTGAGAAGGGAGAAGGTCTTGGCTCACCCCCCTGGCCCTCTGCCAATTATAGCCGCCACTCTGTGCTCCGTTCTAGCTAGGTCCAGTGCCAGCACTTCTACCATGACTTGAGGGAGCTGGAAAGAGAGTGGAAGATGAAGGAGAGGAGAGGGGATGGAGGCAGTTCGTCTGTGTTCAAGCTTGGTACGACCTTTGCCTCCCCACCTCAGTCTGTAATTTTATATCTCCGATGTATTTGTTTATGATTGTACCTGGTGAACATGTTTAAGGAGTAGGTCTTCCCTACAATTTTCATCTCCCTGACACCTAAGGCAATGTTCTTTTGACACAATAAGTTTTTATTGTCTGGTGAATTGTAAAGAGAGAGAATTTGGAACTCTAAACTTTTTTTTTTTTCTTAAGTTAAAAATTGACTTCACATGTATTTGGAGAAAATATATAAGTGAATTCACTTAATAGATGTAGTACCTTGCTGCAATAAGTGTGGAAATCTACACGTTTGTGTGACGTTTTGCATGGAGAATAAGTTGTTACCATCAAGGCAAAGAGACCACTCATTTTTCTCCTTTCTTTTTCTTCCTTCTTAATTTAAACTTTAGGATTAGTTGGAGTGAGAGTCCCACTAATTTATATTTCTGCAAAATCCAAATGTCTTAAATCTGTTTAATTGAAAAAATGTAGTGAGCTCATCACATAGGCAAAAATAGCTATAAATGATAAATTTAGTTCATTGTTTTTGGATCATTTTAAAATTTATATTTTTATATAAATACATTTATATAAAAATATATATATTTAAGTTGGTCTCAAATTTTTTTTACAAGCATGATTACCTTTATAATAAAAAATGATATAAATATATTTTTATATATTTATAAAATGGTAAACATTTTATTAAGTATATTCTATGGAGAACAAATATATGCAACCAATGTGATCCTTGCTCTCAGGGAGCTTACATTCTTTTTTGTTTGTTTGTTTGTTTTGCTTTTTGCTGAGGCAATTGGGGTTAAGTGACTTGCCCAGGGTCACACAGCTAGGAAGTGTCTGAGACCAGATTTGAACTCAGGTCCTCCTGACTTCAGGGCTGGTGCTCTAACCACTGCGCCACCTAGCTGCCCCTTGGAGCTTACATTCTTAATGGAGGAAGATAAGAAGCACATAAAGTGCATCTGGAGAAAGGGAGCGGGTTATAGAACCATATTTGATACTACTATTTTGGATAGCAATATGCAAGATAATCTTTTATCTGATGATCCTACTACCTAGACCTATATAATTATTAGTAACTATTTGTAGGTAGCCACAGCCTTTGGATTTGTTTGCATCCCCAGAAGTCTATTCTCATGAAAGAGGCTAATTATTATTATTATTATACAGCAGGTATTGTAACACATTAATGACAGTTGAAGAGAAATAGCACATGAAAAGGTTATACAAAGAAAATTACTCATTAAGGCAGAAAAAATTTTGAGTAAATTAAGTAGAAAAATTATTAGGTAAATTGCAGATTACCTGGTTTTATTTATGGGTTTAGTTCTAGATTTTATTTGCAATTTTTTTATGTGTTAACATTTATACAGTTCTCTTGTTGCATAAGAAAAATCAGATCAAAAAGGAAAGAAAATGAGTAAGAAAACAAAATGTAAGTAAACAACATTAAAAAAAGTGTTTTGTTGTGATCCACATTCAGTTCCCACAGTTCTTTCTTGGGGTATAGATGTCTCTCTTCATCACAATATTATTGGAATTGGCTATTTGAATTTATTAAAACAGTTAAGTTTTACAGTGAAGATTCCTTTATTTAAAAAAAAATTTGTTATAGAGGAAAACATCAAATTTGAATAGTCAAACGATGTTATAGAAGGTTCTTTGAGAAAATTCCCTTGAATCCTTTCATTTTGATAAATTTGTTCATATATTTGCTTAGTGGCAGATAGAAGTCTGGAAAACAGGTATGTTCATTCCTTTTCCAGTTTTCTTTCCTCTGTATCATAACTTCCTCTTAGAGGAAAATTGCATTAGGTTTGGAGCTAGCTAAGGGTAAAATCTGTACAGGGATTTTTTTTTTATTTATATTATAAAGGTAATTCATGCTTGCAAAAAATATTTTTCAAGACCAACTTAAAGTATTTACCTTGACCATTCTGAAGACTGAGAGAGAGTAATCAGATGATTTATTTTAAAAGAAGCACACATCTTTACATTGAAATGAATTAGTTAAGAATTTAACATCTAACACTGAAAAACTAACATTGGCAAAGCTGGCAATTTTCTCATCTCCTTGTGGTCTGGTGTTTTTGTTGTTGTTTTGTTTTTATGAAATGTTGCTTCCAAGCAGGAAAACTTCTGGATATTTAAAGACCTCATCATGTTTCTTTGCTGTGTGATCTTTATTTACTTGCTTTTAAATAATAATGCTTTTTATTCCTTCAGATCGAGCTAAAAGGAGGAAGCTCAGGGAAGAACGAGCATGGCTTTTAGCCCAAGGGAAAGAACTTCCCCCAGAACTTTCCCATTTGGACCCAAGTTCTCCCACCAGAGAAGAAAGAAAAGCTAAGGATCTGTGAGTATCAATGAGAGTAATAGTAGTTCTGTTCATCATGGAATTCTATCAGATACATGATCTCAGATAGGATTTGAAATTTTTTGTAGGCATCTCAGTTATGGCAGTGCAGAAAAAAATAATTGAGTCTTCTACTCCCAAGACATGTAACCTTATTGAAAACACAGAGCTACTTTTAGATTCTTTGGAGAATCTTACATTTCTAAGATGGCACAATAATGTGTTATGTCCACAAATACACTCCAGAATACACAGTAGAAGAAAATTTATAATCCTTGGGACAATGAGACTAGAAAGTTGTTCAGGGCATAGTTATATCAAGTCACATATATATTATATATAATCAGCTATTATAATATCCATAGAATAGTAATATAATAGTTAATGCCTTCAATCTAACAAGTTTTTTTTCTTTGTTTTTTTGAAAATTAAAGTCATTGTCCCCCCCAAAAAAGGCATTCTTGAAAGTATGAAGTTATTTTACTTAAGCAATTTTTTAAGGAAAAAAATTATTTGAAGTTACAAAATCCTCATTTTCTATTTTTCTTTTATGAATTAAGAAATATTCCAATCAGTCAGTCACTTTAATAAACTTTTGGGATTTTACTATATTTACATTTTTATGCCTATAAATATTAGAGGGATGAAGTTGAGCAAAGAAAGTTTACTTGATTTAAAATATTTGATTGCTATAGTTTTATAATTACTAGCGAATCATGTACACAACTTTGCCTTGGTCAAGGGACTGAATGAGATGAATTGTTGCTAGTAATTTTTACTTTTTATTATTTGTAGCTTTGAGCTGGATGATGAGTTCACTGCTATGTACAAAGGTCAGTGCCCATTCTCAGTATTCATATTATTTGAGGGAAAAGTGTTTGATCCAAGTTTAAATCTCAATTTAAAAATTATCACTTTCTATCAGTTCTAGATGTGGTGAAGGCCCACAAAGACTCTTGGCCCTTCTTGGAACCAGTAGATGAATCTTATGCCCCAAACTATTACCAGATCATTAAGGTGGGCATCTTTTAAAAAATATCTTTAAATGTCATCATATAAAAAACTATGCTTTACTTAGCTATTCTCAGCTCTACCATGATCCAAAACAATCCCAAAGGACTAATGATGAAACTTACTATATACTTCCAGAGAAAGAACTGATTATTTTTCCGTTTTTTTTTCTTTTGAGTATTCTTATACAAAATTATTAATATAGAAATGTTTTACTTGATTTCATGTGGGTTTCTGATGGCTTACCATCTCAGGGAAAGAGGGAGGGAGGGAGAGAGAAAATTTGGAACTCTATAGGTTTTTTTTTTTTTTTTTTTTTTTTTTTTTTTAATTTGATTTTACATTTATTTGGAGAAAAAATATTAACTGTCTCTTCTGAATGTTAGTTTATTTAGTAATTAAGAATAAAATTCTCAACAGATGACTTGGGTATTAAAGGGAGAAATTCTTTTTTAAATATGCTATTATTATATAAAATATATATGTGTGTGTGTGTATATATATATTTGTGTGTATCTTGTTTTAGGTCCCTATGGATATCTCAAGTATGGAGAAGAAACTGAATGGAGGCCTCTACTGTACCAAGGAAGAGTTTGTTAATGATATGAAAACTATGTTCAAAAATTGCCTAAAATACAATGGGGAAAATAGTGGTAAGGAGATTCAGATTTTTTTTTTTTCTAAAGTTCACAAGGTGTCTTGTGTTCTGCAATGTTATTTTTTTTTTAATTGTACATTGTGCAGTGCAATCTATACTTTTAGAGAATCTTTGTATTGAAGTTTTTTATTTTCAAAACATATGCTAAGATAATTTTTCAGCATTGACCCTTGAAAAACCTTGTGTTCTAATTTTCCCCACCTTATCCCCTAGATGGAATGTAATCTAATATGTGTTTAATGTGATAAAAAAATACATGTTAAATCCAATATATCTCTACATATTTATACAATTATCTTGCCGCACAAGGAAAAATCAGATCAAAAAGTTAGAGAGAGAGAGAGAGAGAGAGAATTCAAGCAAACAATAAACGAAGTAAAAATGCTATGTTATAATCTACACTCCTGGTGCAGATGACTTTCTTCATCACAAGATCATTGGAACTGGCCTGAATCATCTTATTGATGAAGAGAGCTATGTACATCAGAATTGATCATCACATATTCTTGTTGTGTACAGTGATTTCCTGAGAACCTTTTCTTTCTTAAGGAATTATTTCATAAAGCCATATTTGGGCATATGTCATTGCAAAATGGAAGAAAACCTCATTTCAACAATGTTTGTTTTTAGCACCTGTGCTGGAAAGGTTATAGGGATATTCCTTGAGTTGCATTCTCTTTGTTTCCTGTCTAGTCTTATGTGTCCACCTCTAACTTCCTCTCATCCATGCCAGCCCAGTTGGAACACTCTTGACCTCCTTATTTTCATAACCTCTTATTCTGAGACTTGGTGAAGAGGGAAAAATAAGTATTTGGGAGTTTTTTTTTAGGTCTTCTTGCTCCCTTCCCTTCAGATTTATAGTTCGAATTTAGAATTCCAAGTGATTTTGCTGATTATGACTGTCAGAAACATCAACTGTTTGGGGTTTTCTCATCCTGGGATGCATTGAAGTCATCCCCCATCCCACCCCCCAAAAAAGGAAGAAGAATTAATTAATTAATGGATAAATAAATTCTACAGAGAAGACTACCAGGGAATTCTGATTGATCGCCACATTAAACAAGTAGTGCATTGTAGTCCCTGACTCATTATCATTGTAGATTTAGTGAGATCTAATTTTTTTGAGTGGATATATAATATCAGCCACTGTGGGTTGTTAATGGCTAGGTTGGGATTGAGAACAAATTCTCATCCCTTCAATATTTGACCATCAGTGAATTTACTAATTTTCAAACCATTACTTTAGTGGCCTATATAGCCTCACTTGAGGTTTCTCATCTCATTCAGTGCTGTGTTTTTCTATTTCTGATATAAATTTATCAGGAATCAATAAATGCAAACATTTCTGTATGCAAAGAACTGGAAAGGAGGTTGTGTTAAGAAAATGAATTTGTCACTTAAGTTTTTAAAGAAATACATTGTTTAGCAAGGTGGTGTTGCTTATTTGAGTTTCTCTGTAACACTTTAGTCTAATGGACAAAAAATGTTTTCTAAAAATGTTTTTTAATATGTATGTCACTGCCACTAACTCACTTACTTTTCCCTGTCCCCAGAGTAGTAGACATCTCTCATAATGAAGCCTTAGTTAAATATATCATCATTCTGTAACTAATCCATCAGCTTCTTTTGAAATCATGATGGGAAGCTACATTGGTCAGTGTCTTGAGGTCATTTGAAGCTTTTCCTTTCAATGTCGTCAAAACAGACAGAACATGTTCTCATATTTCTATAAATTCATTACATTCATATAACACAATTAGTTGTTGTTTTCCAGTTTAGGGATAACCTCTTTTATTTTCAGTTCTTTACTCTGTTGAAAATTACTTCAGAATCTTTTTTCCTCTGTTGTTGGGATGGACGCCTAATTACTATATTGTGTCCCAATTACAGAGTATACCAAGATGTCTGACAACTTAGAAAGGTGTTTCCATCGGGCAATGCTAAAGCATTTTCCTGGTGAAGATGGAGATACAGACGACGAATTTTGGATTCGAGATGACGAGAAGCGGGAGAAGAGGAAGAGCCGGTCTGGACGCGGGGGTGGTGGCAGCATTTGGACACGATCCAGAGACAGTGAGGGATCTAGCAGGAAGCAGCAGGCTTTGGAGAACGGGGGGAAGCCCCTGCCGCCGCCACATCGCGCTTCCTCGTCCGCAGATGACCCGAGCAGCCGGACCCTGCAGCTACCCAGGGAGGTGGGTCCTTCCAATGGCCGAGGCTTCTCCCATCCTTTGCCTTTTGGTGGGATGCCTAGTCAGGCGCCTCTTCTGGGCCAGATGGTAAGGAGTAACCTAAGTGTGGTCCTGGTCTTTCCTTCTATCTGAGCTTATGGAAGAAGCGGATGATTCTTCACACTGCATCTTCAGCATGTTCTGTTGTCCTTTCTTGATGTTGCATGCTTGATATCTTTTCAGATCCCTTTCCGCGTTCTCTTTCTCCTTAAGCCCTTTGTACCTAATGGCTGGTATTTCTGTCTCCCCTTCCCCACTGGTCCCCAGAGACCTGCAGTGCCAGGAACCTTCGGCCCCCTTCACGGATCCGACCCAGTAAACTTGTACGGCTCACCCAGAGTCCCAGAACCGCACCCTGGAGAACCTGTTCAGCAGCACCCGCACTTTCCAATGCAGGTGAGAGCCTTAGAGGCATTCCTGGCAAACAAAGACCCTTTTCTGTCTTTTAGATGAATTTTAGCCTCTGACCTGGGAAGTCAGGCCTTTGCGGGGCTGGGGAAGACGGGTTTCCCTCAGGGGAGCCCGGGCAGCCTTCTCTCTAACCCTTGTCGTCCTCTTCCAGTCTCCAGTTGGACTAAACGACCACCGAGGGCCGAGGCTTGGGGGGCCAGAAGAAAATCCCGTGTGTGGAGGGCTGACGCACTTCTCTACCATGGGGCCCCATCCTGCCTCCTTACAGCTGGGGCAGATGGGTGGCCCCAGCCAGGATGGCAACATGTATCCCCCGACCCAGTTCCAGGCAGGATTCATTCCTCCCAGGCATAATGGGCCTCCGATCAGACAGGAGTTTTCTGAAAGTTCAGATGGACCCCCTCCCAGTCACATGTACAGACCATACAAGTACCTGAATCGAGTACACTCTGCAGTCTGGAACGGGAACCATGGGGCTACAAATCAAGGCCCCTTGGGTCCTGAAGAGAAGGCCCCTGTGGGACCGGGAGCTTCTCTCCAACCTCGAATTCTTAGTCACGTGATGGATCCGCGAGGGATGAGGACATCTCTGCCCCCAAACCAGTGGACTGAACAGTCAAGCTTCCTACCTCACGGGGTTCCTTCTTCAGGATATGTCAGGCCACCCTGTAAATCTACTGGACAGAGATTACAGCAGCCACCAGCACAGAGCTCTCTGTTTGGGGGACCCTCCCCAGCTCTTCGGGGAGTGCAAGGAGGAGAGTCCATGATGGACAGCCCAGAGATGATCGCCATGCAGCAGCTCTCATCCCGTGTTTGCCCACCAGGTGTGCCTTACCACCCCCGACAGCCTCCTTCCCCCAACCTACCTGGTTCTTTTCCCCAGGTGGCTCATTCAGCAGCAGTAAGTGTGTCCACCTCTAAGCCAGCCTTGGAAAACAATGGGAGTGCACAAAACACCAGCGAATCAAAGGAACTCGATGGTAAACAAGGTAACTTACTTGTTCCCCTTTTACTTCAATTTATGATTGAATGAGTAACTTCCAGAACCAGAATGGCACCAGGTTTCTAGGCTCTCTTATCCTGGGGAAAGGCTAGGAAGGCCCCAGAATCTCTTACCTCTATGGCCTGAGGAAAAGAAAAAGTAAATATAGGACACATCCACCAATCATGGGACAGTGGTTCCCAGCAGGGGGTCCTTTATAGACAGATAAATTATAAATAACTCTACTAATTCCCTTTGCTTTATTAATAATATATTGCTAGTGATTATTATCGATTTAGTTGCTAAGAAGTAGTTCTCCAGCTGAGGGGTTTTTGTTTGTTTGTTTTTGGTTTTGGCAAACAGGAATAAGTTGATATACTCAGGCTCACAACTTGTAAGAGTCTGACGCTGGATTTGAACTGGAGAAGATTCATGGCAGGCCTGGCACTCTAAAGACTTTGCCCCCAGCTGTCCCATTTACCAGCTTACTATTCCTGAAACCTATGTCTAGTGTTTTTTGTTTTTTTTTTTTAAGAAAGAAAGTAAATTATAAATTTTTAAACAGCCACTTAGAAAAGCCCCTTTAGGGAACAAACACCATAAAATAAGGAAAGCAGTAATGGCTTTGTGCTATTAATGCTCAGACAAGGAATCTGAGACTTCTGGAAGTTATAATATATAACCAATCACTGGTAGAGCTAAGATTTGCTCATTAAGATGCTTAAGCACTAGCATGTGAATCCATTACTTGATCTACTCCATGAACAGGGTTCTCCCATTTGGATTTTAAATGTTAGTTGAAATTCAGATTTTTAGCAAACAAGGACCATTTGAATTTGTATTCCCCTTTTAGAAGGTTTTTGTCTCCTTGATTGAACCTGCAGTTACTTATCTACTTGATACTTTTTGTTTGGAGGAAACAGTAGTGTCTAAAGCTTCCTTCTGAGCCTTAACAGAATCTGAAGATAACAATTTGAGATGACAATGAAGAGAGGGGAAGAATTGCTTCTCTGTATTAAGTAGAGCCTTCTTAAAAGCCAAGTTAAAGTGTATCATTTTTATTGAAGCCCTTTCCCTCATAGCAAGACCTTTTTGGGTGGGCTCTAACAATAGTACCTGAAGAATCCCAAAGTTTGGATTAGCTTCTTTAAGAGGATGATGTGATTTTTACTGAGCTTTCTTAGGGAGATAATACTCCATAGGATATACAAGAGATAATTACTTTATCCTTAATGTAATTTCTTATCCATTCAGCTTTTCTTATTAAAAAAAAAAAAGAAAGAAAAAAAAAGAAAAACTAAAGAAAGAAAGCCTTATATACTGTGAATCACATTTTATCACACTTAGTAGGTGAGATTAAACTATGGACTTGGTCTTCCTGAGTAGTTGAGAATTGCTATTAGTTCAGCATATTAGAACCCCCTACTTGCTGGATTAACTTGCTGTGTTATTTGCTGTAGCAAATGGGAGGGCTTTCTCAATGACCATAGTCACAGGTTCCTTGCTCCTGTCTCTGTTCCTTTTGCAAACCCCTTTTACTTCCAAACACTTCAGTACTCTTCTCTTAGCATTTTCTGAGCCCTCTGCTGGCAGAGGAATTTAATTTCTTTACTTGCCAGTTTTTCTAACTTCATAACCCAAAAGATACTGAAGTGGTTTGCCTTTTCCTTCTCCAGCTCATTTTACAGATGAGGAAACTGAGTCAAACAGTGTTACATGTACAGCCCTGGGTCATATAGTGTTTCAGACTAAATGAGAAGAATAAAATACTGTAAAGTTGAACTTGGTTCTTCCTGACTCCAGGGCCAGTGTTCTTTCTACTGTTCCACTTAAATGCCCAATTTCTCTCTTGCCTATCTCCATTAGACAAATGTGCACAGACCATGGTGGAAGCATTTTACGCTGCAGACAAAAGACTAGAATCACCACCACTGTCTCTTTGGGAGCTTTCAAAATACCCTGTCATGGATGGAAGACAGCATATGCTGTGTGTGTGTGTGTGTGTGTGTGTGTGTGTGTGTGTGTGTGTGTGTGAAAATTTTTTAAATTGGTTTTTGGGTGTCCGCCTTAAAAATGCTTGGTCTCCATAGTGACCATTCTGATTGTTATCCCTTCCCTTGTGTTGCAGAGCCTAGACTTGAGGAGAAGCCTCCAAGCCTTGGTGCCCCAGAGGGGACGTACCTCACCCAGCTACCTCATTCCAAACCCCCCCTGCAGACTGACTGCATTAGGCAGAGTTCACCACAGGACCCCGAGATAGAGGGCCCCCTTGTCAAAAGTGACTCCTCTCAGTCCGGGGAAAACTGTAAAGTGGCCAAGGGCAAGAGCGCCTGGCCAGCAGAAAGCGGCTACCCCAGCCCCACCACCCAAGGCTGCCTGAGGGACCTGACAAGCCTGGCCGAGAGAGGGGTCCTTCCTGAGAACGGGATTGTAGGAGAAGCATCTCCCTGCGGCTCGGAAGAAAAGGTGCTGGGGGCTACCTCGGAGAAGCCTCTTTGTCCCCGAAACAAGCCGTTTCAGGAAGTGGCTCTGGCTTGCTCAGGGCAGAACTCCAGTACTTCTCGGAACATGGATGCAAGTCTGATGGGTGGCACTGTCAGCCAGTTTCCCTCTCTCTACATGCCCGGCTTAGAATATTCTAACTCAGCTACCCATTACCACATCAACCCAGGCCTCCAGGGCTTCGGCCCTGCTATGATGGGAGGGAAACAGCCACCAGTGTCCCATCCCCAGCATTTCCCCCCACGAGGTTTTCAGCCCAGCGGCTCACCCTCGGCTGTGTTTCCTCGCTACCGCCCCCACCAAGGCATCCAGTACTCTTATCAGCCGCCGCCTCAGCCTTCCTTCCACCACTATCAGCGAACTCCTTATTACACCTGTCCACAGGGCTATTCTGAGTGGCAAAGGCCACTCCACGCGCAGGGAAACCAGCCTGGCCCCCCAGCGCCCCAGGGCCCCCAGCCAAGGCCCCCTTTCTCTGATAAAGGGACCGTGGCAACCCTCCAGGGCTGTGATGCTCTCAACGCTTCTTTAGCCTCCCCAACCCGGATTGCCCTCGTGGGGGCCAAAGTGGTGCCGTCCGAGGGACAGAATCTGGGGCCCAAGGAAGACAAACTGGATGACTCCCTAGAAAGGCCCGAGAGTCCCAAAGAATTTCTCGACTTGGACAACCACAACGCAGCCACCAAGCGACAGAACTCGGTGCCTGCTAGCGAGTTCCTCTACGGAGCTCCTTCCCCAGCCCTGAGTTCGGGGATGAATTTCAGTTCATCCACTTTCCCAACCCACAGCATGATGCTGCAGTCAGGGCCTCCTTACGGATCTCAGCACACAGCGAGCCCTTTTCAACCCAGGGCCTATTCGCCAGTCGCTGCTCACCCGTCGCATCCTGCTGCTGGCCAGCCTAACGGCCTCCCCCAGGAGGGCCCTCTCTACCGCTGCCAGGAAGAGAGCATGGGTCACTTTCAGGCCATAATGATGGAACAGAGGGGCAACATTAGTGGAATGGGCGGACCTTTCCAGGACTTATACAGATCATCAGGGTAAGGACTTATACAGATCATCATACAGGTACAGGAAAAAGGATGATGTAGTATTAAAATAATCACACTAGTATTTTGGAAAAGTTGTATTATATATAAAATGTTGTATAATGTAAAACTTCCTTACCAGAAAGTTTATCTGACATAGCAAATAGATTTATTTTGAAAAGGAGGGACTATATTTATTTGTTATAAAGACAGAGTTCTACTTGATTTTTTTTGAAGGGCTGGGTTCAAATTGGTTGGGAAACTGCACTGATGGTGGAGTTTGCTTTATTTCAAAACAGCTTCTTTTTTTTTTTTTAAATACTTTTTATTTGCAAAACATATGTATGGGTAAATCTTCAATATTAACCCTTACAACGCTTTGTGTTACAAATTTTTCCCCCCTATTCCCCACCCCTCCCCCAGATGGCAGGATATCCACTACATGTTAATTATGTTAAAATACTTGACAAATCGTCAAAACAGCTTTTTGGGAAAATAATTATTTAAGTTGTATTGACTTTTAGAACAATTTTGACATCTATTTTCTAGCTGGTTAGAGAAATTGGGTCTTCATTAAGGGCTATTGATTCTGGATGATTTTCACTTAAAGAAGCTATCAGATCACAATTAGAGCATATTGTAGGCATTGCTACAGTTCAGTGGCATTGGGGTCTAAGACTTCCAGAGGTTTCCACAAGCAGAATGGACAGTCACAGCAAAGGAATTGTGATCCATGTTTGTTTCTTAATAACACTTGAATCCTTGTCCTTTATACTAGCAGTGCAAATTAACAAATCATGTAGCCTACTGTATAGAATTAGAGCTCTGTGGCTTTTGCCCCCCCATAGGATGAACTGTGAACTGAAAAGCTTTAACAACTATGAGCTGAAAAATGTTTAGAAAAGGAAAACAATAACAATTTTATGTATATTAAAGATTTTCTTTAGTTTATTCAACAAAAATTTGTTTTGCCCTTTTATAGTTCCAAATACATGTAATAATAGTTTTCAGCATTTACTTTTGCACAATCTTGTGTTCCAGATTTTTCTCCATCATCCTCTTTCATATACAGCAAGCAATTCAATATAGGTGTTAAACATGTGCAGTCTTCTAAACATATTTCCATATGCACAAGAAAAATCAGATCAAAATATGAAAGAAAAAAAACAACAAAAAAATTTAAATATCATGCTTTGATCCCACATTTAGTCTCCATAGTGCTCTCTCTCTATGCAGGCGGGCTCCTTCTATCACAAGTGTATTGGAATTGCTTCGAATCACTTCATTGTTGAAAAGAGCAAGTCTATCACAATTGATCATCCCATAATCTTGTTGCTGTGTACAACGTTCCCTTGCTTTTACTCCTTTCACTCAGCATCAGTTCATCTATATCTTTCCAGGCTTTTCT
The DNA here is from genome assembly GCA_023553655.1 of Myrmecobius fasciatus. Taxonomy (NCBI): domain Eukaryota; kingdom Metazoa; phylum Chordata; class Mammalia; order Dasyuromorphia; family Myrmecobiidae; genus Myrmecobius; species Myrmecobius fasciatus. The sequence continues at coordinate 16,920 of JAJPUD010009984.1, read as the reverse complement.
GAAATTAGCCTGCTCATCATTTCTTATAGAACGATCGTATTCTGTTACATGTGCATACCATAACTTATTCAGCCATTTCTCATTCAGCTTCCAGTTTCTAGCCACTACAAAAAGGGCTGCCACAAACATTTTTGCACATGTGGGTCCCTTTCCCTCCTTTAAGATCTCTTTGGAATATAAGCCCAAGAGAAACACTGCTGGGTCAAGGGTATGCAGTTTGATAACTTTGAGCCTAGTTCCAGATTACTCTCCAGAATGGTTGGATCAATTCATAACTCCATCAACAATGCATTAGTTCAACAAGGTTTTATTAAATACTACCTAGGTGCTAGGAATACGAAGGAAAAAAAGAGTAATGATTCTTCCTCTCAGAGAGCTTACATCTCCTATGTTTAGGTATGCCTAATCCACATTGAAAGAGCCTATTAAGGGACTATGATCATATGGTGTAGGTATCTGAGGTCTTAGTATTGGAATGGGTGGTAGTAATTTGAGAAATGCAGATAATTGTTTCCGCAGTCCAATCTGTTGGTTGGTTCTAAGCAATAATATTTCATTAATATGTTTCTTGATCTTTCCTGTTGTGGCTCTAGACTGCAAATGCATCAGGCCCAGGCCCAGTCACAGTCCCCCTTTCCAAAGTCATCAGCTCCAACAACATCAAGAAAAGAACTTCCCCCACAAAAGCCCTCAGCCTTGCCTCTGGATCAGGTGAGAACTTGAAGTTAAGAGGAGGGAAGAGCTTCTGGGATCCCCCTCTACTTCTTGTGGAAGAAAAAAATGAGTTTTAAAAATGTTTCTCATGAAGATTCTGTTCTTAAATGTCCTTCTGGTGAGCCAGACTTATAGTTAAGTAGAAATAGGAAAATATGTCTAAGTGTGAATAATTTTGTATGGTAAATTTAGTGAAAATGGGCCTATTCCCCAACAAGCTCACCTCTACTTGTGAAGGAAAGGAAGAAAAAAGGGAGATTTCAGAACTAGTCTGGTCAAATGAAACATTTCAAACTCTTCTCTTAGGTTTAACTTGCTATTTTTATAACCATGGTTAAGTCACCTGACCTTACTTTTAAAATTCAGTTTTCTCATCTACATAATAATAATTATTTAAATAATTTTTAAAAATGATATGACCTACCTTTCAGAATTGTTGAAGATCAAATGAAATAACACACATACAGAGCTTTGCGATCCTCAATGTATTGAGTAAATACTAGCAATAATAATGGTAATCATGTTTACGAGTTCCTCCCTTAGAGGATTATTTTGGAAAAAATTAACTTTGTAAACCTTAAAGTGTTACAGAATTGTAAATTACCATAACTGGAGAATGACCATTGAAGCAAACCCCCCCCATCACTGAGTGAATACTGTTATGTTATTGTTTTTAATCTTCTCCCCAAATAATACTCTCCCAAGTTCCTTTTGAGTGTATAATAATAACCTTAGTAATCGACTGTTTGTGTCATTTCCTTGTCCCCAAATTTTCAGTGGCTCCCTAATACCTACATCTTAGGCATTGAAGGTATTTGAGATGAATGACAGCCATCCATTTGCATTTTTGTAGAATCAATTTATTTAAATATCTGCTAACAGAGGAAAACTCTTTGAATTGACGTATTGAGTGCTTCTTGAAGCATTGGACAGATGAAGGGATAAGGGGTTTAACTCCAGTTATGTCTTCCCTGTTTTTGTCTCCCACTGTTGACATACTGATATGAGTGTAACTCCTTAAAAATCTCAAGGAAAGTAGATTCATACAGTGCTCTCTCTTCTTTTCCTTAGAGTTAGTCCAAGGAAGAAAGAGCCCCCAAGAAAACAGAAGCTGCACATGAAGACCTGGGCATAGAGAACTGAAGAGAGGGTTCACCTTTCTTCCCTTTCCCACACCTGGCCCTTCCACGGCGAGAGCTTCTTACTGTCGGGCAACTGTTGCCATCCCAGAAGTCCCTGGGGACACAACCCTTGCATGAGGAACACAAATTGACAGTGGTCTTGGGTCAGGGATCTTCTCCATGGCTGATCTGAACAGAAAAGGATGACCCAAACTAGTGGGTTTTCCGAGACTTGGGACAGTCTCATTCAGGGAAATTTTTAAAATCAGGGTGGGAGGGGAGAGCTGGTGAAATGGGATGATTGGTAATTTTCATGAGCAGCCAAACTCAGGTATATATTTGGGGATGGGAGATGTAATTTACTCGTAGTATTAATGTGTTTGGATCTGGGTCCAGTTTACAGAATTTACCTGTTGCCTTTTAAAATAATTTTTTTTGTTGGTGGTGAATGTATTGTATATAAAATGGGAAAGGGAGGGAGGTGGATGTGGGAATCCCAATTGTAGTGGGCACATAGCACTGGGGTGATCCTCTACTGTTTACAATCATGTCACACTGAAATCTTTCAGGAACTGGAAGGGTTGGGAGATACATAATCATGTCATTGTCATTATGGTGTTCCCTAGGTAGCCCTCCATGCTTTCAGAGCCTTCCCTTTAATCAGCCCAAGAGAGCATTCCCAAGCTCCTTTTTTTTTTTTTTTTTTAACTAGATTCACTCGAGGCCACGTACTTTCCAAAAGTAGACGAATTAGCTTCAAATAAGAAGCTATGTTTGCTCCATATTAGCTGCTCTGTTTATCATTCTAGTGGCCAAAATCCAGGATTTAAGAAACACCACTTCCTAGGCCTTTCAGTTGGCTGTTAACAGTTGTCAGGAATGGGGATGGCTAGAATGTTTCACCCATTAGAAGGAAAGCTGGATTGTCCTGTAGTGATGGACCTACCGAGACCAATGTAGAAAGCTTCATTAAAAGCTTTTGAACATTTAAACATGTTTTGTGGGAAGTGACTACTCAGGTTTGTACATGGTAGGGACTTGCGTCTTTTGAATAGGAAAAATGTAGGCTTACAGTTTGAATTTAGGAGTGATTCCTTATGTAGTTTATTTCATCACAGAAAGCAAATCATGTTAGAACTGGTCACACCACAATTTAGGAGTTACCATGAGCAAGGTGTTGGGAATCATTTGCCCATCAGTGGTAGGATACAGTATTAAAGTATTAAATTACTTTTGTCATTTCAAGTATAGAATATGCACTGTACTGTGTTTTTGGAGATTTAGGTATAAATCCTGTTACGGTAGCAGTGCCTCCCAAATGTATACCGATATGTTTCCATGAAGACTAACTCCAGGAAAAAAATATACCAAATCACAGGATTTGATTTGGCTTGGTTTTAACAGAAGAAGAAAATTATCCACCATAATTTATTTGGGACAGTATCCACTTCCACAAAATCTGAATCTTCCCAAGTCCTTATAAAAATGCACTTCTAGATAGTTGTTATAGCAGCTCCCTTTCTTCCCATCCCAGAACCCATAATGAAACAGATTTGTTTTGTTCTCTTGTGGTCACCTGGAACCAGCTCCAATGACACAAGCTAGTGAAAGGTAGTGACACTTGGGAGATAGTCAAGGTTAAATGGGAGTAGGTGGATGGGAAATACTGAAGCTTCTGGTGGTCATGCTTCTTTCTCCAAATGAATGTTTTAATCACATTTACACTGAATTTGAAGCATTCAATTTATGCTTATCTGTGTTAGTGCTATACCACTGATACAGTTGGTTTGAATTTTGAAAGTGAACAGTCAGGACTATTTTTTAATGCAAGAGTAACAGGTTCTAATGCACTCGATTGCCTGAAAACATCTAGTTGTTCTTGAGCTGTTTTAAACTAGTTGAAATGATACTACCTTCATCTAGGGAGTAAAAAGCTCTCATAGGCCAGTCAAAATCTAAGATTCTGTGCCAGCATGAAGCACTCACAGTCTGTTACTTAAGTAAAGTTTGGAATATGTAAAAGTTTCTTTTAACATGAGGATCACTAGATTCCCACTTACATAAAAATGTAGCAAAAACTTTTTTTTAAAGCTGTGTAAGAGTTTTGTCTTTTAATGACTGCAAAAAAGAACACTCAGCAATAATAAGCTGAATATCTTTTCCTACACAGATCCCCTTGCCTCCTGTTCTTGTCTGAGCAGTTCTGTATACAAAATGGCATGATGAGCATGTTATCCCCCACATCTTTCAGCAGATTCTGTGAATAATAGAAGAATGAGAAATTGTGGTCTCTTTTTGCAATGTGAAGAGCAGATTAGTCTGAAAGCAATAGAAAACTGAACTACTGTATTAAAATTGTTAATACTGTGAACAGAGGCAGGCAGCAGTACAATAGGCTATGGTAGAAACAGCCCCATTGTCAGCTCATCTTAAACATTTATGAATAACCCAATTGTGTCCCCTTTGAGACTTAGTTGTGTAGGGTAGGGGTTAGTATCTCATTCTATTGTCTGATAGTTCCTGAGCTGTTAGAGGTCACTTAAAGCCATCTTTTAATGTGTAGAAACACTCAAACCTGAGCATCTATGTTTCAAGCCAACCTTGATAATGGCTAATTCATTGAAGATCTAGTTTAGTCTTTGTTTCACTTAACTCAGCTTTCCCAAGCACTAACCTCATAGTTTAAGCAGATTCAGTGTCTTAACTGTCAAAGCTGTGGCAAATGCCTCCCTTTCAGTATAGCCAGCTCCTTGTGACCCTACCGAAATGGGGATTGGGATTGGTAACCTTTGGCAGACTTTTTATTGCAGTTGCAGACATTTACTGAAAACAATTTTCCCGAGACAAAGTACAATACCTAGGGAGGTAATTTTCATAAGATTCTTCTGTGTTTCTTCTATTCAGGCAAAAGTAGCCGGATATGGGCACTTTTCATACCCCTTTTCTCACCTATCCATCCCTTCAAATGTAAAGTAAGCTTTGTGGCTTCTTCTTGATCATAATTGTCAGCTTCCAGAGCAAACCAAGTACCCAGATGAAGGAGACTTTTGTGTTCACTCTGCACTTTGGTGAAGCGTACTAAAGCCCATGTTTTGTGGCTACTGTGTCCATGCCAGACTTATCCACAGATGAGGTTTCATGTTTGGGAATCACTTCCTTTATTAAAAGAAGGTTGTGCTTGTGCTGCCTTAAACACCTACTAACACTTGGGGGGGACTTAACAGTGGGGGGCCCTGGTGGTTGGATCTTGCCTATTGTATTATTTATTATTCATGGTAACCCCTGCCTTTTGTGAGCCCCCGCTCTATGCTTACTGCTGAGCAAGCAGGCCCTCTTGTCTGGTGTACTTGGGCAATCCTAACGATGCTTCTATCTACATGGAACTCCACATCCAAGAACAACTCACCCCTCTGCTCAGAGCTGTTGCTTCCCTCTTTGGGGGCACCGCGAGTTTGCTTGAGATCCACTTTTCCGCACCCTCCTGTTCTGAGCCAAGTGGACTCACAGAACAGGGTGGCCTTCCCGGCTAAAAAGCCCTGTAATCAGAGGCTGGAGCCTGGGCTCTATCCCAGCATTATGCTTAGCTCAGTGCCTCCTTTGGAGCCTGACACAGATTTTTGACAGAGAGCTCTCTCCACAAAGTACCAGGCTCCGGGACATCTTCGGGTGATGCTGGGATACAGTGCCTTCCTTGCTCTCCAGTCACCAGGGAGACTCAGGATCTATGTTTCCACATCAGGCTTGTCCTAGTGATTGCTTACAAATCCACTTTGATGTTTGCAGTGTCCTCCAACTCTGTATCCTAAACTTACTGCTCTAGTCAAGGCGTCATTTTCCAGTTAAGAGAGGAATGTGATTTTAGACTTAGTGACAGGAAAGAAAAGAAAGAGTCTGTCTTTTACTGATTGAGACTGGGTTTCTCTCTTTGTGCCTTGGAGCTTAAAGGTACATTGATTGACCCTGCCTTCCAAGAAACCCACCGTTGTAACTTGGGCATAAATAGTCCGTACCTCCTTTGCTGTTTTCAGCTGTCAGATTTAAATTGTGAAAGCAACTTTTGCCACCAGGCCGCGTGACAGAAGCTTTTTACTGCAGTACTCCAGTGGACTTACTTTTTCTGATGTATAAAAAGACTGGGAACAAGCTGATTGTCCTGCATGTTTTTTGAAAGGATTGGAATGGGCACAGAGGTATGGGTATCAAGTAAGTTATTGAAATGCTGAACTCCTTTCTCTCCATGTAGTGACCTCCTCTTTTCCCCGAACTTGGGCTCAGGTACCTCACTCTGCTGCCTTCTACACTGTTCCTGGTAGCCTGGTTCAGGATCCACCAACCAGCCTGGGGCACACAGTGTCAGGGATTCTTTGCTCCTTCTGCAAAAGCTGTGTGAACTTTCCTGGCCAGTACTGATAAGGGGAATGCTATTTATTTTTATATTTGTGTATATTTTGTCTTGGTCTGCTGATTCCCTTTTACCCTGAGAGCGACATTTACCTCAATAGTTAGTTCAATACTGTGTTGAATACTTTTTTTAAAAAACTTTTTAAAAGCTTTTTGATCCTTGGAGATCTGTAGATTTATTTCCATATGAATTGGTTATTTTGTATAAAGTACATTCTTAAAATAGCAAGGCTCTGGTGTGTATATGTTTGGGCATGGGGTTGACTTGCCAGCTGGAAAAATTTCGCAAAATTGTTGGATTTGTATATACTTGAGTATCATTGGGAAATACCTTTGTCTTTTTCAGCTTCCTCATGGATAATGGGTTAACCATTCAGAAAGTGATAAATCTTTCCAATGTCACCCAGCAGAATATAGTGAACAAAAGTAGAATCGGCAAGCCATGTCTGACGCCAGCTGTTCTTTGTAGAAAGGGAATATTCCAGCCATGCCTAATTCAGTCCAGTCTAGTTATTCAGACACAGGTTTGGAACACATCGAGATACTTGTGGACTGTTGCAATAAAGACAACGATATTAGTGAACAAAGATACACTTTTTACAGTTGCATTCACTAAGCCTCAGGTCAGATATAAAGACTGAATATCTATAGAATTGAAATCTTTTATTTCAAATTCCAAGGTGGTTTGAATAATAATTCTTGAATAATTACTACAACTTTTACAAATATAATCGGGTTTCATGTTGTGTCCCATATGTTACAATGTTTAAGAGAACTTTTGCTAACCTATCTGTCAATACTTGTGTTTGTATGAGATACAAGCAAAGAAGGAATACTTGTTACTCTCAGGAACAACTCCAAAAGTTTACACACACACACACACACACACACACACTCTCTCTCTCTCTCCCCTTCTTTCTCTCCCGTCCTACTCCCCAAATCATAATGGTTCTTTATCTTATTCTTTTTTTCCCCTATAATTTATCTCGGTAGCCCAGGCAATAAAAGTCTCTGGGATATTTTATTTTTTAAAGCCTCTTATTTTCAAAACATGCACGGATAAATTGACAACATTGACCCTTGTATAGCCTTGTGTTTCAGACTTTCTTCTCCTTCTTCCACCCCCTTCCCTAGATGGCAGACAATCCAATATATATTAAACATGTTAAAAAGAACCTTATTAATTCTTTGAGATTCAATAGCGATAAAAGGATATAATCTCACATTTCCATATAAATTTCTAAAAATATAAAATCTTCTAATTAGCTTGAGAGAGATCTCTTTTTTCATTAGCTTTCTTCTCTATCCCATATCCCTTGTCTTATAAACTTAGTATTACAGGCAACAATTTATTGATAAATAACATCTACAAATATTTCAAATTGTGTCAATTTGGTGAGGAAGATTACACCCTTTCACTAATGACTGCAACTCGGGACTCTTCTAAAACATTGGAAGAACAAGCTAATATTTGAAGGACTTTTTTACAGGATGTGTGAAGTTCAGTTTTCAGTCTCTTAAAGATGCCAAGCCTTTCATTGACTTTTGTCTGAGATTCTTGAGCCACAATTAATACTCAATGAATTACAGATTTTGCCATCATCACTGTTCTCAAATCTCAAGGAAAATATTTTAGTCTATTTATTTAAAGACACTCTCAAAAATGAGTTACCTATGTCCATCAGACTTTTTTCATGACAGTTAACTATTTCTACAGGAAAGAAATTGTCAGATACTTGTCACCACACAAATATCTATTAATCAGTGATTCATTGAAGTTCCTCTCTCTTAGAGGTACAGTGAAAATGGGCAAAGTCACTGTGAGGACCTCACCTGGAGTTATGTAAGTTGATGGAAATTATTTGCCCATGATTTCCCATACAGCCACACTGGCTACAAAATGAGCTGCATTTGCAAGAGCTACAAATGTCAAAAAATAAGAGTATTTCAAGTCTGCCTAATTATGCCACCTCAGAGTAAAAATACACAATAACAAAAGACAAAATGGACACTTTTCAGAGGAAACTGGGAAGACCTCTATGAACTTAAATAGGGTAAAGTGAACAGAATTAATTTTCTTTTTAATTATGTAACAACAGGAAAAAACAACTTTGAAAGACTTTATGGAGTTGTGATCAATGTGATAAACCATGAGTCCAGAAGATTGAAGATGAAACCTGTCATCCACCATCACTCAGGCAGGCATGAAAGACATTTTGGAGCTGGCCAATTTGGGAATTTGTTTTACTTGACTGCATATTTTCAATGGGGATTTATTTTTCAGTTTTTGTTTGGTTCAATTTGGGAATGAGGAGCAGTGAGAAAAATATATTATAAAAGCCAAAATAACAAAACTGAAAATTACACAATCGTATTTGTTTAGTGATTTAAAAGCAACCACATCAAAAAAAAACATGAAAAAGGCAGTACCCGTTTTGCAAATGAGGAAAAATGACTCATAAAGGTAAAACATCTTGACTGTGCTCTAAGAATTGCTAATTTTGTGCTCCTCCAAACTCCAAATTCAGCCTTCCACTATACCAAATGACTGCCACCAGGTGTCATACTGGGTTCTGAAACCAAATAATAATAGAAGGTTGCTGCTGAAAATCCTTGTTTGCTTTTGCCTTTGGCTGTGTTCCCCAAAATATGTTTCAAATGTTGAAGAGTTGAATGATGTAAATATCTGCTATGTGCCAGGGATTGTTTTTAATCAAGCTGGGGATACAAGGAAAGACAAAAGATTACTCCTGCCTTCAAGGAACTCAGTGTCATTGGGGAGACACCTTGCAAACTTACTTATTCAAACAAGATGCAAAGAGGATATAAAATAGAGGTAATCAACAGCAGGAAGACAGTGGAACAAAGTAAAATGTCCCCAGTCCAGAACAGTGGTCTTGCCATCCCAGGAGTCAAAACAGTGCTTTCTATCATCTGGCCAAAGAGTGCTTTTCTCCTTGTCATCCAGGCAATCAGTGTTAGTAGGATGGATGAAAAAAATAGCCATCTGTGTTTGACCTGGTATTCTCCATCAATAGGACTCCCAGAATCAGTATATTCCACAGTGGGATCCCTATCAACCAATTCCTCCTTAACCTCAAGGATTTCAGCAGAGATGCATAGACCTGAATTGTAGACTGGGCTTGGATCTCGACATCTTATACATCTGGCCTCAGTACCTTATCACCAACACCTTAGATTTAGCAGGATGACGTTCCTATAAGTAAACATTGTGCAAAATAAAAGTCAATTATTCTTGGTGATCCATAAAAATCTTTTAAGCTGTCTATAAACGTTAAACAATAGTAGTTTAATCAGTCATCAAGCATTTATTATGTGCCAGGGACTATATGAAATGCTGGGACTTCCAAAAAGGGGAAGGGGGCACATTCTCCTCAAGGAGTTCATATTCTACTTGGGGAGACAAAATGCAAAAAGTAGTACATGTACTCGATATAGTCAGTATAAATAGAAGTTAATGTTAAAGGGAAGGCACTATTAGGGTGTCTTCTTCCAAATTACCAAAAAACACCTTCACAGAAGATGAACTTTGAGGGAAGCTAAGAAGTAAAACTAAGGAGGAATCTAGCCCTGGGGAACAATCAGTGAAATGGCATAGAAAGTATCATTGTATCCTTGGGAATTAATAATCCCCAAGTGAAATATTAAGGTAAAAGAAGAGGGCCTGGAGTAGCCCCTTGATGGACATTTATAATCAGTGGTGGTTATCAGAATGAAAATCAGCAAAAGAAACTTAGAAAAAGTGGCCAGGTGGGTGGGAAAAGTTACAGGAAAGAAGAAAGCAGTCACAAAAACTTGAGAAGTATTCACAAGATGATGATCAACTATTACAGAGAGATCAAGAATAAGAGGAGTAAGGAAAGATCATTACATCTGGAATTAAGAGATCTTTAGCAACTTTGAAGAGAACAATGTTAGAAACACACTCGACCCTAAAAATCAGATATTGAGGAAAATTTATTAAAATCTTAAGGAAACACCTTAACGTTTCTGGCCTGAAGTGGGCTGTGCTACTCTGGGAAAAGGGAGCCTGGAGCACAGACACCAGAGAAACTTTATATTTGTTATTTGGTCCATTCCCTTCTGGGTTATAATTTTTCTGCTATGCCCACTATATGTTTCTCCCTAAATATGTATAAACGTGTTCCCTCTCCCTAGTCCTACATCCCATGTATCGGTTGTGTTGCTTAATATTCAATTAGCCAAAGCAGTAGTGATTTGATCAAGTCAGGTTATTGGCCCAAATTGGTTTGGGCTGGAATGGCTATTAACAGACTTCCTGCCGTCTAGGGGAGGGTTGGGGGCTAGGGGAGAAAAATTTGTAACAGAAGCTTTACAAGGATCAATGTTGAAAAATTATCCATACATATGTTTTGCAAATAAAAAGCTTTAATTTAAAAAAAAATCAATAGTCTAGTGGGGACCTCAACAAGACTTATGATCCATCTCGAATCAGGTACCTTTCCTTCCACCACTTTTGTCTTCTTTTATTCTGTTGTCTTCCTCCATTAGATCATAAGCTTCTTGAGGGCAAAGGACTGTCTTTCTTGTAGTCATATCTCCAGGTTTAGCACACTTCCTGGAATGTGGTAGGTGCTCAATAAATGTTTATCAACTGATTGATCTAAAGAGAAGGCTCTAGTACATTGGGTAACTTCCCTCTCTGGATAAGTTACAAAAGAATTGGGGCAAACACTGCACAGGATGAACACGTGAAGTTTTACATTGTATCAATGGAGATAGCACCCAAGTTGGTAAGAACAAAGCTCCATCAAAATTAGCTGAATAAATAGTGAAAATCATTGACATTAAGTTGATCCTTAGATTTCGTTCCCCTAATCTAGCCCAAGCTGATGATTTTCTGTTAACAGTCACAGTTGGATGTAATTGCTACTATTAGGATCTTGGGAGTCCCTCCCCTTAAATCTCCCAGGATTGTGATGCTGCCCTCTTCTTCCTCAAATTCTCTCATTGTTATCTCCCCTTCCCAAATGCCTAAATTTACTTCTTTTCAAATTCCATTTTCATTCCTTGATCTCATTCCCTAAACATTCAGGAGAGAAATTTTATTTCACTGAGTTGAGAATGACAAATATGGATATTTTTATCTTAAAAATAATCAAGTCGAGTGAATCAATGATTGATTTCCTTTAAACATCAAAATAGAATAATTTAGTATTAGCACTATCCTAGATCATGTAGCCCAAGCTTTCATTTTACAAAGGAGAAAACATGCCAAGAGGATTAGGAATTTGTCCAATGTTGCACAGCTAGTTGGTAGCATTGTTGGAACTAGAAGCTAACTTTTTTAAATTTCTGAAGCTTTTTTTAAAAATACATATAGTTTTCAATATTCACTCTTGCAAAACCTTGTGTTCCAAAATTTTTCCCTGCTTTCCCTCCCACCCCTTCCCTTGATGGCAAGTAATCCAATATATGTTAGACATGAGCAGTTTTTCTATATGGATTTCCATAATTATCATGCTGCACAAGAAAAATCAGATCAAAAAGGAAAAACAATGAGAGAAAACAAGCAAACAACAAAAAAGTGAAAGTACTATGTTGTGATCCACACTCAGTTCCCACAGTCCTCTCTGGGTGTAGATCTTTGGAACTGGCCTGAATCATCTCTTTGTTGTGAAAAGAGCTAGGTCCATCAGAATTGATCATCATTGTATAATCTTGTGGACAATGTTCTCTTGGTTCTACTCACATCACTTAGCATCAGTTCTCTCCAGGTCTTTCTGAAGTCATCCTGTTGGTTGTTTCTTATAGAACAATAATATTCCATAATATTCATACACAATAACTTATTCATCTACTTTCCAACTGATTTACTTATCCCTTTTTCTCTTTCCTTAATACAAAATATATTTTCTGTTAACGATTAAGCAAAACCACTTAGCATGGTTGTAACCATGTCATTTTTCTCGTTCATTGTCTACCAATTATTAAAGGAAAGGAATAATGAAGACAAACTTTCTATCATTATCCACTGTACTCAACTCAAAGCTTGTGGACGATACCCAAAGTGTGAGCTTTAATTGTTGGTTATCGTGTTTATTATTCTGTTGGCTCCACTTTCTTAAACTGGCATCACTTCTTACACATCTTCCCATGTTTTTCAGAATTTTTAATTCTCATTATTCCAGCATAGCGATCTTTGGTTACATATCGTAAATTGTTCAATTTCCCAATCATTGGACATGCATTTTGTTTCCTGATTTTTGTCAGCATAAATGCTACTGTGAACATTTTTGTCTATGTGTGTCCTTTGAGGTTTTTTGATGTCAACAACCTCCTTGTGAAATAGTTCTAGAGCAAAGTTTCTGACACTGAATGTAAGGATTGCAAAATCGTGATTTGTTATCAACAAAGGTTTGATTTGATTATTTAATATGCCTATGTACTTGGGGTCGCATAAAAATTTCTCAGGCAGAAAGGATTACAAGTGGGAAAAGTTTTAACAAGTCCTGTTCTAGAGACAGACAGAACATGAGCAATTTATAACTTTTCTTTCATAAGTACAAAGTATTTTCCAGAACTGTTGAACCAATTCACAGATCTACCAACAGGAAATTCACATCCTGTCTTCCCACATTTAAAAAAAAAAAATACAGAATGTATTAAATCTGTATGAAAACAAGCTACCTGCAGTTTGCAAATGTATGGAATTGGGAGGTGGAGCCTAAACTAGCTTCTCCTTTGGAAATGACTGATCTGAATTTTCCCTGATTTTCAGTTCCTCCTCCCCTTTCCCCTCTTCCTCTTGTCCCTTCATTCCCTCTGGCATTGCAAGCCTGTGACTGTGTGGTCAGGCTTCCCCCATCAGCCTGGTTGAGATCCTCTTCCATACTGAGCCTTTGACCCAAACAGTGGTCACCAAATGAACATCTATCTGCTTTTAGCCTGGGCAGGTGGGACTTGGCTCAGGTAAGTGGGTAGCCACTTTTGGTTACTGAAGCAAAGTAAACTTATTTAAAGGGACAAGCCCTGGCAGAGGGAGGTTTAGGGGCTGGGGTGGAGGAGGAGGAGGACCTAGAAGAGCTCTACCTGGCACTGATATGCCTGAGTGAATAAACTGTCCCCAGTGATGAAAGAAAGGGGTGTCGGGGAGAGAACTGGTCTTAGTCCAGAAGGGGTGTGAACTTGAAAGCTTGCCTCCCTAGTTACATGGAACAGGCATCCTGCTACAACTTGGGATGGGGAAGAAGCTCTAGGCACCTTGTAAAAGAAGAAAAAAAAAAGGTAAGTTTTCTGTCTGTTCACATGTGCTCAGAAACAGACTTTTAGTTTAAAAAAACAAAGTGGGACAGTGATTGAATAATGGACTGTATTATTCTTTCCTGTCATTCTTGTACATAGTATGGAAACTGAATCAATTACAGGAGTTGGGAGACTTCTCATGACACTGAGAATTAAGCAGCACTTGGAACAATAAGGAAATTATTTCCTTAGAGCTTAGAAAAAGAATAGGATTTTGACTGAGCAGCTGGAAGTCCTCTTGCCTTTGAAGGTTTTGCTCAAGACTATATTTTCTGGGAAGATTTAATCTGATGTTGTGTGTGTATTAGCTAGGCAAAGGACTGAAGGGAGTGAAATCAGTTAGAAAACTCTTGTAATAATTTAGGCTCAAGGTAATAGGGTTCTTAAAGCTAAGGATAGGAAGGAGAGGATAAGCCAGGAACAAATCCTCCCCTTTTCTACCAAAGCTAGGCTTTCACATCACAGTGAAGCAACAGAAAAATGTGGAGAGAACAGATGATGGATGATACTGAGGGGAGAAATTTTAGAGTTCTATCTAGCAGATGGCTTAAGGGGCCTCAAAATCCCTTCCCCATCTCCAAATACATGTATAGATGACTCTACCACTGATTGATTGGCTAATCCTGGTGTGCAAATTTGAGCTGCTTTTAAATTTTAAGGCAATATCTCTAGAAAACCCCTGTCAAAATATAGTTATCAGCTGAGACGCTTGTCATAAGTTTTTAGCCATTAATGCCTTTGATCAGGTAATTTCTGAGAAAACTAACCCAGAGATGTGCCTATGAGAGTCAATGCTGATGGGAAATAGGAGCAGGAATATACAAGACAAGATACAGCCCTGGATGGCAAGAAGAAAAGGACCAGGATCCTGGCAGGAGACACCATGGTCCCACTGAATTCACATTTGGCAGTTCTGTCCAGGGGAAGGTTCAGTGATCCACCCTGTGGATTCTTATAGCACTGTCAGTCTCCTAAAAGCCCATTTTGGGACTTTGAGAATGCTGTCCTTGGAGAATGGCTGCACTGTCCTGAAGGAAACTTTCCTCTAAAACCTCCCACTCCCTCAGATAAGGGATCCTGCTGGCTAGGGACCCTGATAGTTTCCTGGGTGGAGAGGGCAGGAAATAGTTGGAATCAAGCCATCTGGGAAGCAAATATGAGCCTGTGAATTGAAAAACTGCTTCTAGGCCCAGTTCTTTTTCCCTTGTGACCTTGGGGTTTTTCCTTTGCTACTTCTATAAAACAGAGGGTACTGTTCTGTCCATTTCCCTACTCCCACCAGGAAAGCACATTTATGGAGTACTTTCAAGGTCCTCTGAAGAAAAACACTGAGTAAATTCAAGAATTCTGTTTGTTACTTTTAGTCATATCTGAAGTTAAATGAAACTTTATTCTGATTCATGTTTCAATTTTTTGGTATTAGTAAAAGTGGCCAGTTCCAAGACTGCTTTTGTCCCCATCCTATACCATGCTGGTTAAAATGAGATTTGATACCCAGTGTGGAGTGATGGAAAAAAGTACTGGGCCTAGAGTAAGGAGAACTGAGCCTTGGTCTCAAGTTGAATACTTAAGATATTTCACATCCATGGACCTGTAACTCACCAGCAATAAAATGAGAAAGTTTAAGTGGATCTCTAAGGTTCCTATTCACTCTCCTAGTTTATAGAGGAGTCTAAAAAATAAATGTGTTAATAATGCTAATTATCACCAACAAAAATAGAAGCAATATTGTCATTGGGTGGCTTAAGGGTTATATGACTTAGCACAAGTCATTCACTCCTCAAGAAACTTTTAAAAATGAAACCAAAGCTGGACTTGGCTCTCTTCAACAATGAGATGGTTCAAACCAGTTCCAATTGTCCAGTGACGAATGAAATTAAAGATCTTTGGGTGTTCAGGTACAAATAAAAATAAACATGAACCAAGCTATTTTTGTAGCCCTGTGATACAGCAAGGAATGTTTTGCTATGTCAGCATTTTGAAAGGTGAGCAAACAGTTACTCCTAGAAACATTTTTTATGATATTAGTCCTCCAAGCATTGTCCTGAAATGGTACTTTCTCTCAGAACTTCAAGTCAATACTTCTCTGTAACATAGGGATTTCCCGATTGGGAATGAGGCAAAGAGACAGAGTGAAGCTGCAGAAGAAAAGGGCTCCTGGATCAGAAAGGACCTAGAAGACTTGTGAAAGAGTTAAACCAATGATAAACTCTAGATAAAAATACGAAGTAGCCAAATTAATAAGATAGTCAAGAATATTGGCCTCTCCTTTTGGGCCCTTTTCCCCTCATTCTTTATTCTTTGGATGGTAACATCCTTCCTGTTTGCTATCTTTTGGTACCAGCATCTTCACTATTTCTTCCTGCTGGTTCTCAGAAAGGATCTCAAACTCATTTGACTGGCAATGATATAAAACTATACAAAATTCTCTACATAATCTCAGAAATGAAAAGGATTACAGAGACCATCAATCAATTGGTTGACTGTCAATCAATCAACATTTTAAGCACTTACTTATGTGACAGTCTCTGTGTAAGGAGTTAGAGATACAAAGAAAAAAATCAAGATCAATTCTGCCCTCAAAGAGCTTCCAAATAAAGATAAGTCTATACACAAAGTGATTAGGATTGCTGAAAAGGTCATTTAGCTGGTCCCCAGGATCTGATTCCCTCAGCTCTCTTCTCTGTTGGTAGAATTCCCACTTTTCAAAGCTCCTTGCTGCCCTCTCTGACTTTATGTATTTGTGTCTGTCTGGAGTATACTTTTCTGCTCTCTCAACTCTACCTCCAACTACTGTACTCTCATACTCCTGGATGGAAGGTCTTCTTCTGGGTAAGTCACTGCTAGAAGCCATGAGCAATACCGGAAAGGGAAAGAAACCCACTTTAGGGGTCTTTTAAACAAAGTGCCCCTCAGTCTTGAATCTGAGCTATTTATTCAAAGCCCTATAATAATCTTGTGTGATGTTTATTCATACAGTGAGGTTGTTCCCTTTAATTCTGTTGGGGAATGTTCACAGTGCAAAAGGATTAAGACACTGATAATTTTGACAGAGACATAGACCCTATGTTTACATTCTGTGAGATCATGAGCAAATGTGAATATTGAACTAGATGAACTATGAGGTCTCTTAATTTTGATACTAAGATCCTATAGATCACTTCCCCTCTTTAACCTCTTCCCTACCTCCTTGAATGTGGAAAAGAGGAATAATGACCTACTCTAATTCCTTTAATCTCTTTTTCTTGTCTTATTGCCAAGGCTAGCATTTCTAATACAATATTGAACAGTAATGGTGATAGTGGACAACCTTGTTTCACCCCTGATCTTATTGGGAATGGTTCCAGTTTATCACCATTACATATGATGCGAGCTGATGGTTTTAAATAGATGCTAC